>JAQGCS010001995.1:0-11486 GCA_034702105.1 Fuscozetes fuscipes | reverse complement strand
GAGAGAGAGAGAGAGAGAGAGAGAGAGAGACGACACAACAAAACAATAAAGTCTTAGCCTTAGATTTAGTCTAAAGAGTTTGAGATCAGCCAACGCTTGACTAACCAACAAAGACCAGGAAGTAAGACATATACCTTATAACCACAAAAATGAATCAATAAAAAAGTGATGCCCTTTACTTCTACAAGATCAGTTCATTGAGTATTAGGAAAAATCGATATCTTCACAAATAATTGTTTTAAATAAAAGCTAAAAGTGAAAATGGTCCATTTCAAAAATCATGAAATAGTTATGCATTTTTCTAACATTTTCGGAATATTGTTCACTGAAGAGGAATCCTCACCGGAAAAGACATTATCGGACATATTCAATGTAGAGGTGGGGATGAGGAGGTATATATATATTACATTATATATACATATACATGTATATTGAAAATGTGATTAAGCTATTTCACAACATTATTAGACATAGTGAGCTAGCTTAACTTAAGTATCATGGTATTCCTTTGGTTAGCTATCAAAATGCAGGACGAAATATGAAATCGATATCTTTTTGAACAATGGGTTCGAATAAAAATGTTTCTAATTATAAATATAAGCTCACACTTAATATTTTGGTTCGTGAATGAGAGATAAGACTGTCTTAAAAATAAGACATCAAAAGAGTTGAAAAAAATTGTAAACAATAGTCCCACACATTATTCAATTGAAATTTCGATAAAACTTGGAATAAGTCAAAAGTAATAATAATAATTGCGATGAAGAAGAATAGGAGACTATAGAACTCGAAACCAATACAAATGTCAAAAGGATTCGATAAAAACATTTTGTAAGACGAGAAAAGACTTTATTCATAATTATAGATAAAAGTCTGTAATATTAGACAAACATTCGATAAAACATTAGTTGAATAACAAATAGATTTTGATTTAATGACAGAGTATATGAAAAATCGTTTTATCTCTTATTCGATGGTTTATTCAAAGCTCTTTATATAAAACATCGATAAAATTGTTTTAAAAAAATTTGGGATCGACTCAAATCACTAAATATTAATTTAATGGGTTTGTAGAAAATGATACATGGACATGAAAAAATTGAACTATCTATTAGAATATATGAAGCAATAAAATGAAATGCTGTCTCATTTTTCATTGACCTTAAACTCAACTCTATTTCCATTGAAATTGTTGTCACAAATCAAAGATTATGTAAAAGAAGAGACATTTTAGACAAAGACTTGATTGTAATGAAGAGTTCATGAAATCGCTTTCAATGTCTCTCAAAGAAAAAAATAATGTTTTCCTTAACTTATAATTCGTTGAATAAAAGTCAGTCTAATAAGAAATAAATGGATTTCCATTAGAAGTCAATTAAATAAATTGAAAACCAATTATTATTACAATTGAAGACAAATTCAATTGAATTGAAGTGCAATCTGTGGGCCGATCGCCAGAACAGCGACAATAGGATTCACTTATTGTGACCAACATTTCTAATAAAATCAATTGACTCTCAATTTTCATGAGTTTTTGCAACAAAATTAATCAAAAATTCATTTCATGTTTAAATTGATTTAACAAAAAACAATTTTCTTAGAAATCAAATGATTAGACAATTTTTGGCTAAAATTACAAATAATTAGAATTTGTAATTGGAGACATTATAAGACAGGTCAAACATTATTGTTGAGAAAACTTACCTTCAATATTATGATAGGTTAATATAAACATAATTAGATTACAATTGAAAACAATTTGAGACATTGTTTTAAACTTAATTAATTCAAATATGATTTGAATAACATTTGAAACACAAATCAATCAAATTTTCTCATTTAAATCACATTATATTCAAATATTTTGTTTATTAATTTTCAAATGAGTTTAATATAATGAAAATAATAATAATTTAATTAACTTAATCACAATTTAAGCACATTTTCATATAATTGATGATTACATCAATCGATTGGTTTGTCGTTTGAATGCTTTAATGTTTTTGTTTTAATTTTTGCAAATTTCAAACTCATCTTAATTTTCGGATGTTTTTCACATCAAAATTTGATATTTATCAATATTATTATCAAGCTAACATTATTAACACTCACCAATCATCACTTAACTATCGATTTTATTAATAAACAAACAAATCATAAGCATATTAAGTGTGAGATCATTAAAAGAGTCTTCAATTTTAATGAATAGTTTGAAGCATTTAATTGATTTCTTTGATTAATCAAATGATATGTTTTTGTTTAATTCAAACGCTTAACAGAAATCGATATCTTTTTCTGGATTTCAATTCAATTGTCAAACAATTTTCAGTCCACAAAAAAAGTGAACCAAAATATAGTATTTTTTGTTACACAATAACCCAAAATCTCTTCTCATATATTACGTTACTCTAAGGAACAAAATCATAATTTGCTTCAAAAGTGATTTACATTTTATTTTAATCAATTAATTCGTTACTCAAAAGCATTGATAGAATGTTTTTCATGAGGAATATCTCATATTACTTATAAGTCCATTAAGTTGATTGGATTTGTCCTTGCACAAGAAACAGATTTCTTGACAAATTTCAATTATTAGATTGTGTGAGTGCCTAGTCAAAGCGATTATCTCAATTTACATGTCTCACTTTCATGTTTGCTGAATATAAAAAAGATATTTAATAGTTTACTGAAAATAAAGTCAAATTTGATGTAAGAATTTGAATAAATAAATGTCAGTTAAACAACTTTTACACTTGTACCATTAATTTTATGATAGAGTAAGAATTGCGTTCAACAAGGTTGATAATTCTTTAGAATGAATTGACCACAAACACTTGCATTTTTAGTACAATTTTATTGAAAGCAAAGACAAATAAATTCTTCAGAATAAAGCAATAATTGGTTATAAAAGATGTAATTAGTATTAAGCCTTCATTTGCAAACAAGGTTACTTTTTAATAATTCACACAAAAGACACTTAATATTCATTTTCGGTAAAATGGATGTAACTTTCAAAGAGAAGAATTCTAGGTTATTGTAATAATACAGTTATTTAACGATAAATTAAAGGATCTTAACTCTTTCAATATAAATCCTAGAATCTACAGTTATAGTCACAGTCAACCCCAATATGAGAGAGGTGCAATTGAATCTCGAAAGTGAAAATGTATTAATTAGAATAAAAATTTGAGTATAATAGGAACTGATTCTAGATGATTTTATGTAAGCTAGGACTACATCTATTGATATTCTGCTAAACTAACCTTAATCCCAAATAATTTCTCAATTGAATCAATGTAAAAAATATGATTTGCTCAAATTAAAATTGAAATGAATTCAGAAGTTGCATAACAAAAAACAAATTGAAGGCAAATAAATCAATAAAAGATTCAAAAACTGAATCCATTGAATCAGGGGTGTCCCAAGGGCAATAGCCCAAATACCCCCTTGGTTTTGAGCATGTATGGACCCCCTAAGATCGCGGGCATTGGGCAGCCCCGTATTGAATCAAAAACTTATCAATCATATGATTGCATATAATTTTGGTTTGTTTTTGGCTCTAAATACACTTTTTATTGTCAATTATCTGAAAGTAAATTCAATTATCGAAAAATCAATTTGAAGTTTGAATCGAAACCAATCGTAACATTCAGTTCATTCTCACAATTCGTGATTTGCAAACAACGAATCAATAGTTTATTTTCAATGCAAATTTTTTGCTAAATTTTAAGTATATTGTCGATGATCATGCAAAGATCCTTAAATGCAAATACATTTTAATACAATTTGTAGTGAAAATAAATTTGTATTGATAATTGGCTTGATAATGTATTGCCCATTGCAAGAATAGACAAATATCTACATTTCAGAAGGGAATAGAAGTTAAAAATAGCCCATTTACTGGAAATATTACAAAAAGTGACCATTTTGGACTCTTTCCTAGGCCTTTCCTAAATTGGAGATCAATTTGTAAACTGTTTTTTAATACTTTCAAAAGGTTTAACTTGTATATCTCTGGGCTATAAGAA
Organism: Fuscozetes fuscipes; assembly: GCA_034702105.1. Classification (NCBI taxonomy): domain Eukaryota; kingdom Metazoa; phylum Arthropoda; class Arachnida; order Sarcoptiformes; family Ceratozetidae; genus Fuscozetes; species Fuscozetes fuscipes. The sequence continues at coordinate 7,458 of JAQGCS010001995.1, read as the reverse complement.
TAATGTTTGAGTAGATTAAAGCTCTGATTATGGTTTTGTGACATGTGATCAAAGCATTGGAATAAATTTGGATCTAATTTGTATCAAGCAAATTGTATGCAATTATCGCAAATCACATAAAGGAAGGCATCAAAACCTAATTTAAGTTTTGATTATGAATTTTTGGTCAAATTCCTGTTTTCCATTCACATCACTTTCTAAATTTAGTCGTGGCCATCCTACTATTTGCTTTTATAGTAATCTATTCAATTTATTAAAGTTTTCAAAATAATAAAGTGTGAATGCTCGAGGCATTTACTTAATTTTTTACGTTCCATTCGTAAAATCTTTTTGTGTACTATAAATAAATCTTTTGTTTTTTGTAATCGATTAATCATTTTCTTCATAATTATAGCGGTTTGTCCTCTAATTCCCAAAAGGTTTTCAAATGCGTTATTAAAAGTTTCATTGTTTTAAATTGAAATCAAAAGAGAAAATAATATATATTTTTATAACTATTTGACCAAAGATTGAATCGTTTCCTTGAAAACATCGAAATTCGTTCAATTAAATAACTTTTATGGCATTCATCATATTTTGGAACTCATTTATTTCGATTATTAATTGCGATTAAGTTTTGCTCATTTTTTCATTGGATGCGTTAATGAAAAATTTATATTAAAATAATGCGGTTTTTTAATAACATGCTTAATTTCATTATTCAGACCTATGCTCATGTCTTTTGAATGAGTGATTAGTTTTGTCTCAATTTTTGAATAATGGTTAAAATCCTTGGTTTGCAGCACTGATATACTTGTCTTCAATCATTTCAAATCAAAAATTAAAATCCAATTCAATTAAATTACTTTAAGCCCTTTCAAGATGAGTCCTTGGTATGCTAAATTTTAAGCAAGATAGCTAAACATCAATGCATATGAGTTGGGTGTATATTTCCATGACTTAGCGATTAGTTAATCATCGTTTAAGAGAATAATTAAATTTCAACCATTCTCATTTGTTTTACTGTCAAACAAATGAATGATGCATTCCAGGGATGCCTAGACTACACGGGAAAAGGAAAGTGCAGCTCGGATTTATTGGTCTTCATTCTAGCCTGGTAGGTCGCAATTTTTAGCTGCCACATTGTTTTTTTGTGTTCTCAAAATACGTTTAAATATGCAAGAAATAGACCAAATCGACTTAAATACCCTTAAATAAGCCTAAATCAATGTTAAATCCAGTTTTAAGCGGTCATTTTCACAACAAAATTGGTGTTTTTGAGCGTTTCTCTAGGGTGTAAACCAGGATTTTTCGACTCCATGGGGCTTTGGGCTGAACCCCCTCCCCATTGGGTACTCCTGGATTCATACAATGCATGGATGTAGAATTTATTGATAAAACTAATGAATTCAAATTTGAAGCATCGAATGAATTGAAAGTATTGAAAGTTAATCTTTCGTGATATGAGTGTATGCATTAAATTATTTAATTTATCATGGGTTATTCGAAATTTGTTTCTATCAATCACTACTTCCGTCAAACGAATGTTTTATTTGAAACATTATTTGAGAAAAAGTTAAACAAAACTTTAAAATTCTGAATATTTTATCACATTTTCGAAACTATGAATATTTTTAATAATAGTTGAATAATAAATCAAATGTCAAAATATGAAGTCTTTGAGAGATTAAAAAACAGCTAATAGTTTGTAAGACAAATATTTGAAACATTGAAATCTTATAATTAAGTTCTCTATATATTGCCCTAAAGATAACATTAAGATTAAGGAAGGATTGTTTGTAAGGATGTCAAACACATCCTATCATCTATTCTTTGACATACTTTTGCCCAAACAGTGCAAAACTGGTATTACTTTCGAAAAGAATTGGCCCAAAAAATCGCCAAAACCACAATACTATAAAAGATGATGAAAATGAAAGCTTGGCTTTTCTTAAAACATCTAAGTTATGGCGCTCCACATCCTCACAGCTTTCTGTCTTTTTTCATTCTTTTTATCCATTCCTTCTCTTCATATAAGAGTTTGTGACATATTTCTCATAGAATTTCTCATTTATTTATTTAAATGTTATTTAGAGGAAAAGAGGGGCATATAATTTACCGGCCGGTGCTCAAGAAATAGTTGGTCGTGATATAAGAACAACATTCGTGTGTCCTGGTGATGGATTTTATGCTGATGTCGACAATGAGTGAGTTCACTAATATTTTTAAAATTACTTTTTAAGCATTCAATATCCGTAGATATTAAATTATAAATAAAAAGTACCTCATTTCAATAGCTTTAGGATTTGTCATGACTTGGAAGCTATTGATCGAAATGTAAAACGATTAGGAGTGTTTGTTATGTATTCTAGTCTTTTGCGGGGAATTCTCTTAACTTTCAGTTTCTAATGAATTTATATTTTGTTCTCTACTTATTTTTTAATTAATTAGGTTTAGACAAGAATTTTAAGCGAATTCATTTAATGAATTATTCCCATATTATGAGAAAGAGTGCGAAAATGTGCCTTGTGGCTTATATAATGGATTCTCTATGCAATTTAAAAATGGGACAAACGTATTGAACGTTTGTAACCAATTTTCTGCTAATTTATATTCAATTCGAGTTGTGTTGAAGTTATGAAAGTATTTATAATTTGATCGATTGTTTGCTATTTTCAAATTTCAATTTTCATTTTCACAAATGAATCACTTCTTATGACAATTTCATAAAAGAAATGGTATTCGACTCAAATTGAATTGAATTGAATTGATTTGAATTGTGTTCTTCCGACTGATATATCATTACCGATGAATAACAGATGAAAGGAGAAGAAAACGTTCGGAGTTATTGACCTTAGAATTAGAATCTTTTAATTATCTAAAATATAGAATTTTTATTGAGTTCAAGTAATTCACGAACCAAACAGTCATTCACTCTTTTAGAGCACGTTTTTAAAGATTTTTCCATTGAGTTAGAAATCATTTACAAAATTAGTAACAAAATTAGTAACTCATACATTAATTCTCTGATGCAACATGCTCAATTTAGATGCAAATTGTTCCATCGATGTCTTACACAGAATAAGGCCGGCGGACAAAGCGTAAGACAGTTTTCAATGATAACTAGTGTAAGCAATGACAAAGATAATTGACAGGCACACCTCTTTTACAGGAATTGTTGCACGAAACTTTTGTCTGCGGTAACAAAACGGTGTGGGATCAATCGTCCTTCGCCTGCAGGTATGACTATTGTATATACCAAGTCTCCAATGGTCCTCATCTTAATGTTATAGACATGAAGACGATGCAATTCCCTGTGAGGCATCCCCAATGTTTTTTGACTTAAATGAGCGAATTGGACAAAATGTGCCCTTTTTGGACGAGACAGACATCGAGAGAGCGCGAGTGGCCAGACCTAACTTTTAATTCTAATTAATTGTAAAATAAGTTTTATACCAAATCTTTAAAAAAAATCAATAAAATGTGTGCCAAGGCTTTGATGTCGACAGTAATACAGTGTAATAATTATAGCGCGTTATAAGCAGTCGATAGAGGAATGAGTACTCGTTTTGCTCTTCATTTCGCTTCTGATTCTCAACAATGCGTTTCGCTCTTCTCTTCATTTCTCTAATTTCATTGCATTTCGCGGCTTCACTTCGGGTAATGTTTTTATAGTATGTGAAAAATTCTCATCGCTTGTTCAGTTTAAGCGCGCTGCTTACGACTTACCAGCAGGTGTACAAGAACAAACGGGACTTGCGGAAATTAAGAAGAATTTCAAATGTTCAGCCGATGGATATTTCGCAGACATCGATAATGAGTAAGTTAAGTCAAGGATGTTTAGTGTCTCACTCTCTTAGGGTAAGGCAACCTTACTAAGGTTCATAATTGTTGTAATAATCTTCTAAGAGTTAGTGTTTTAAATAACATTAGACTTGAATTTTAAGCAGGCATAGACTCATATAAGAATTGATTTTTCCTTATTGCTTTTGAAGTGTTCTGCATTTCCTTTTCTTTATGTTGACTTGCTCAAAACCCATAATGCTTATAAAACTTTTCTATTTTCAAAAGGTGTAAACTTTTTAACGTGTGCCAAGGTAAGAGACAAAGCACGATGGCTTGTGGAGCAAAGCAACGTTTTGACCAGTCCAAACTAACTTGCAATCATGAGGACGATGCTATTCCATGCGAAGCTTCTCCGGAGTTCTTTTATCTCAACGAACGTATTGGTGATGCGAAAGCAGACTTTTTAGGACCGGCTGATATCGAAAAAGCCAAGAATGCACGGCCACAATATAGGGCCGCCGCTGCAGCCAAGGCTTGAGAGCAATTGAAAGAATTGAAAGTAATCAATAAAAGTTGTTTTAAAACCAAACAAAGAGTTCTGTCATTTGATTTCGTCGATCATTGGGTTACTTTCTGTCAATCGATGAATCAATTAATATAATTATTGGTTATGTGAAGGCTCTTTCAAGGATTAATGTGGTTGATCTCAAGTCTAACCTCATATTTTTCAAAAGATTAAAAGTCATTAAGCAAATTTAGTAGCAGATTATAGTTATGTCTTGCTAATTTGTTATTCATTTGTTCCTACTTTTGTTTGTTTTTATGTTAATTTATAAGAATTATAATTAGAGTTTAATCTTATGTTTGTTTGGCTTCTCTGTACTCCTCAGTAATCGCTATCACTTAAAATTCTAAGCAATTATAGGATTCTAAGAAACCGGTTCTCAACAAATGGCTGGGAATCCAAGACTTGAGGGAAATCACCGAAAATGACGTAATTTGGAGGTTCTAACAATCGTTCTGTAGTTTCTTCAGAAAATCATTAGCGAAAACATGTCCGCAAAAGAGACACCATCTGAGAAAGTTGCTCAGGAGAGCACCCTTAAGAAAAGGGTGCGAAAAGTGTGTCGCACTCGACCCCATCTCTTCATTATTTTTGTGATATCAATAATGGGATTCTGTTATCACTTCCATTTGGCTCTCAGACAGTACTGGGAATACAAAACAACCGTTTCTTTTGCTCATGAGATTCCTGAAAACTACCAGTTTCATTACCCGTCTCTCACGGTTTGCTTTCCGGATATTGTCCCACATTTTCATTTGCGCCAAATCTACCCGGAATATGACGAAGCAGTGGAACAGATTAAGAATGAAAGTTTACAAAGAGATGATCCCAACTTTTGGACAAAGGAAGAGAGCGGTAGTGTTAACTCCAAAAAAATGAAAGGTATGCCTAATGTATCTGATTTCTAACTTTAAATTACTTAATGATGCGCAATTGTCAGCCATAAGTCTATCTAAGACCACTATTAATGAATATGAGCTTGCTAAAATCTCGCATAATTTTGTCTAAAATAAAATTTAATTCTTATTTTGTAGAATTTGTAATGAATTTAAAACACATTAGGTTTTTGTTGTTTGCGATTGTTCTGCAATTGAAGTATAGATACTAAAATTTTATTACTTAAGTTAATAGGTTTATAGGCAAGCTAAATTTAAAATACCATTTAGGGGAAAAGTATTCTTGGAATAAATAATAGAGTTTGGAGCGTCATATCGCATAATGAAGAATGTGAGGCGAACTCGTTTGTTCTCAACAATATTATTCTGTTTTTCCAAATGCGTTACTAAAGTATTGCTAACAACATATCATTAGGCTTTCATTTCACTCATTCAAAGTTTGACGGATTTTTAGCCAATTTTTTATCGCCGAATCTTTGTTTAATGAAAACAATGTATTCTTGTACGTCTGAACAATATTAAACAGGTACATATACGTATAGTAAAACACTTGGTTTCAAATTAGAGCTTTAAACAAATTAGTGTTAAGTTAATAGAATTTTTAATTAATTCAATTAAATTCATGTCTTCTCCAATTTGAAGGACATTCAAAACACGAGTTCTTTAAAATTTGCCAAATTGTGCCTTGAACATTATTGAACATTATTGAATATTATCGAAATTTTCTTTTAGGCAAATATTTGCACTTATTTTTTATGGAGAAACTTGTGTCGAACAAAACAATTGTGGAACTGCTCGAAGAATTTTCTTATGGCATTCACGATGACTGTGTTCTCGACGCCAAACCTATTGTGAAGAACTCATATAAAATGCATTCTTGTGATTATGTGATGCAACCGATTGAGTCGATAAATGGTGACTATCGCTGTTTCACTTACTTCTCTCAATTGGATACGACTATCAATGAGACAAATGCCAACTTTTTCCGTACGTCCTTGTTCATTTCTCCCACTAATTTCGAACAAAGGACAAACAAGGTGTTTTATCTGAGTCATGCTCTCAATCAATCGCAACTTCCTCATCCCTTTGAGAAAGATTTGAGAGCTCGAGCTCTGGTACATGCTCCAAACACAATTCCCGTGCCTCAATTCTTTCCATCCGTCCCTCTCTATCAATGGTCCCGTTTCTATGATATTCAGTTCACTAAAACAGTGTCACATTTATTGGAAAAGCCTTACTCTACCAATTGTTTCCCATATAAAACAGGTAAATTCAACTAAATTTCATATTTATTATTAGCATTGAAGTATTGTTTCGATCAAAAAAGGCTTAGAAGAAGAAACTCAATCCTTTGATGACTGTTTCAGCAAATGTTTGATACAGAAATACCGCGAGAATTGCAAGTGTTTACCCCGAACCGGAATTCTCTATCGGAAATCCCTTTTGCAAACTGATGACAAGTTTTGTCGCAAAGTGAACAAGTGTCAATTCACTAATTATCGACTCGATTGTGAGCACAAGTGTCAACACGATTGTGTTGAAGAGCAGTATCAGTTTGAAAAGTTTGCGGACATACCCTTTTATGCTCACAACAATCTGACCGGACTTCAAATAAGCCGTAAACCTGTTTTGGATCAAGTCTATAGACATTCGCCTTCGGTGACCTTTATCCAGCTCATTTGCGATTTTGGTGGTTTGGGTGGTCTATGGCTGGGCTTCTCTGTGATTACAATCACGACTGCAATCATTCAATTGATAAGTAAACCATTAGAACGTATTGTCGAAAGCGATGACTAATTAAAAGCTAATTATTTGCTTAATTTTTATTCCTTTGTTTTGTTCGCATTTGTTTTAAATATTAAATTTTGTTTTTTTTCTTTGATAATTGACTATAAAATATAAAATACATTTTATTTTTTTGACAATAAAACAATTGTAAAAACTTGAAAGGGGGGACTGAAACTAATGGGGTGAACCGAGAAATGGTTGAAAACGGAATCGAGGCACAAACAGAAGGCGAAGACCAGGACTACATCTCGGCATTAGAGGCCGGAATTGAGGATGAGGCCGAGGAATCACCTGAAGATGAGGACTGGGATACAGAGGCATAAGAGAAGAGGGCAAAAGACGACTAACAGACACTCATATAATTTCAAATACTCAAAGCCAATGAATCAGAATTTCAAGTAAAATGTAGTTTTTCCCAAATGACTAAGGGTTTAGTATGTCCTT
>JAQGCS010001994.1:0-11487 GCA_034702105.1 Fuscozetes fuscipes | reverse complement strand
TAGTTTGTTTAGAATTTGATTGCTGGTTACAATTTACAATAAAATTAAGTCTTTATTAGTTATAAATACTTTTTGGTAATAATGTCAGTATTTCGTGGGCAGCAAAGACCCAGTTTATATCTAAGACGGAAAGACCCTGAATGAAAAGTGTGTTTTCTTTTTAATACATGTATTTGACTATCCTTAGAATAAAATTCTGAATTCACCTTTGTAATATTTATTTGCGGATGGCTATATACAACCGAGATAATAACCACAAGGAAAGTAAAGAAAAAGCTTTCATTTGACTTTAAAGGATAGAAAAACAAACTAGAGTAGAAATAAACTAGAAATGAAAATTAATCCATTATTATTGAGTTTGATTTTGTAATCAATAATAGAGTGTCAAGAATGATTCAGTATATTTTGTTGACAAGTCTTCTTTTGAGGAGTTTACTAGATAAGTTTCATAGTTAAACTTTCTATCAATTGAACACTAAAGTAGAAAAATAAATCATTCAAATGAAAGCTTTTTCTTTACTTTCCGAGTAGTCATTATCTCGGCTGTGCATGACCATTCATAAATAAAAATTACATAGTTGTATTCGGAATTTTATTCTGAGAATAGTCAGAGAGTTTTTAAATATTAACCTGCTTTCTATTCTGGTTCCTTACTATTAAAACTTACTTTTGATTGATTTGGAAGCAGTAAACCATCAATTTGTGTAATCTTTCATATATTGGTTAATAGTGATGATGAGCGGGACAATAGCCTCGCGAAAACTAGCATAATATCAGAGTTATGTTCAACAATATTACGCCAGTTTTTACGAACCCATACATCCGTCTAATTGAGAAACTTATTGAATGTAAATTACAAGATGTAATCCCAATGAAGTAAACGCACAAACTGACAAAAATTTGTGATTTGAGCACAATTTAAGGGACAGAATATTATCTGAACAGCAGATGGTCTGGTGTTCAAAGTTCGACACAAACCGATGAAAACAATACCTGCAATAAATATTGAATAAGATTTTATTGAATAACAATAACTACTATAAATTTGCAAATGATTTGATCATTGAGCAAGCTCATCTTAGAATTACATTCACTTAAAAATTAGAATCCCCCAAATATTTTTCAAGTTAATTCGAAAAAATTAAAATTGAACATAATCAAATAATTTGAAGAAGGACTGGTTGGTCACACCTGGTCTCCATTGAATTAATTCAGACGAAAAATCAAAGTTTGCTAAACACTCGAAAAAAATAATTGAAAGACACGTTCAAAGTTATTAACGAATAATTTCAGCCAAATATTCAATAAAATGGTTTTGTTTGAACTGAATGTGTGACAAATTAGGTCTTATCTCACTTTCATTCCAGGCTTTAATGGATAAACTCTCTCCTTATCGTTGATTACATCATATTTTTATTGCACTACAATTCCTATTAATACCTTTCCTTTTGATGTGCAATATTCAAAAATTACATAAAACCTAATCAAATGAAGGCATTGTTTTCAATGAATTTCAGTTTGAGCAATCTAGTTTAACAAAACCCAACAATCTTATGGATAATTATCTTATTCCGGATTTTATATCCGGAGATAATAACACTTCAAATATTTTTTAATGAATGCAACGAAAAATTTAGAAAATGGTCAGATAATTATTGATTGAATTGAGGGTCAGTTGTCTTCTGCCCAGGCATTCTCTTGTTTGAGACGCTCCTCTTCCTCTGGAGTAAAGTCACACCTAATGTTCCATAACTGACGCACTTCTTCTGCAGATTTGCCTCTGATCTGATTGGCAGCGGTTTTACAGCAAACTTCTAATAGACCTTTGATATTGAGATAATTGGCCGCTTGGATCAGTTCAAAAAGTGTGTCCCTATCCATGTCTTTCATGTATTTACGGTCCCATTCGCTGATATCATCACTCCTTTTGATATCATTGTAATCCTCGTCATCTGAATCCTTGTCTTTAATGGGATCATCGAAATGGTAATTGAGATAATCGATAATTTTGTCCAAAATAATAGCACTGATTTCGTGTAAATGGACTGGTTTCGATTCTTTTACACCAGTGGTGCACTCAATCATATTCTTGAGAGTAATCGACATTTTCGCCACATTTATATCGATGTCCCGAATCATGGATTTACCCTCTTTTGGCATAATTTTGATAAACTGGTCCTTAGAGTGGACACTACTCTCGGAATCTGACTCTGCATTCATTTCTTTGTCACTCTTTGAACAACAGATTCTTTTGACTATTTTTGTGTTATTTGTGTGAATGAAACTAAATTCAAATTTGTTCCTATTGAGGATTAAATTGAGCTCGTTCATTGCTAACAAAATTAATTAGCAATTTATGAATAGCACTGTCTTACTAGTTAGTATCATACAATTATAATTCATAACAAGAATATAAGCATTGACTTGACCAAAATATTTTCCCTAATTTATCTGTTATAAGGAGACCTGGATCAATTATACCATTAAGTTGTACAGCAGATCCAGAGATGGGCCTACAACTTTTGATCAGATCCGTTAGATATTCTAATAAGTTTTTCATGTGTAGACAGATTAGCAATGTCAATCAATGTGATTATTAAAGCCACTCACTTTTGGTGCTAAAAACATGCAAAATAGGACTAAAAAAGACATTTTTCGAACTTTTATCGGAAAACATTTTAATGCAATAATATTCTAATAAATGAGATTATGAGTCAATCTTTACTTAAGAATGAATTAAAACAAATGACATTCAATCGTATGCTCTGGCATTTGTCTAATACCGTATTACCTCACTTTTGGTACATGCCGCTATAAATGAAGTGAACCATTTCTCTAAAAATACATCAATGGTCTCTACCGGTATGCCGGTATAAAATGAGGTTTAAGGAATTTAAAAAACAAGCAAGGATAAACAAATGTCTAGAAATCGGGTTTGAATTAATCCTAATATTTAAATTTGAGAAGAGTTTATAACTAATATTAACATTTAGTTAAATTTTTAAACCGTGTTTATGAGAAAACAAGTGTATCATGAGTATAAAACTTAGTTTATGCAGAGAAAGGTGACATAGAAAACTATCATTAAAGATTTCTCAACATAAGAATAAATATTCATTTAAACCGGCATACCGCTAAATTCGAATTATACCGGCATGTGTTAAAAAAGAAGTAATACGGTAAGATGTTTTTTAGGGATGGCCAAACTCAATGGTTCTAGGGGGCTAATTTTTTCAAAAGTTGCTAATAACTGTGTTCCTAGTACCACTTTTTAACACAAATAAGCATATTTGAGGCCTTTTAAAGCAAAAAAGGCACAAAGAAACAAGGTTTGGATAAAAGCAATAGTACTACATCCGATGTTATAGTATAACAAGAAGTTATTTTCGTCTCTCAACAAAGGAATTCACGAGGATTTGGGCACATCCTTGTTTATTCTTGTTATTAGTCTCTCTCTTTTTGATTTAAGAATTGCTTTAAAAACCTCTTCAACAATAAATTTTCAAATTTTTTGAAAGCAGGTGGGGGCCGGGATCGTGGTCGGTAACGTTCAAAACTATATACTACATTCTATAAATGTAGTGAAAAACACCAAGATAAAAAATTTGTCGCCTTGCTTCGATCTGGGAAAAATATTAAGGTAAAAAAGTCTGAAAAATTTAGGAATAACGTTCAAAAATCGGAATTTATCGCATTTTTACGAACAACAAATAGGGCCTTATCTATGTCCTATTTTAGTGATTTTCATAGATTAATTTAAATCCGATAAATATTATTTATGGAAAAATGTGTGGATTAAGTGATTATATATTATTACGAATAGGTTTTGACAGGAATTGCAATTGAATTGAAAATATCAAACAACAGCTCATAAGTGACTGATTGACGTTATTTGTGGTGAAGTAAAGGCGCGAACAAAACCATTGACAACAGAAACGAAAACATTTCTTTCATTCAATTTGTTCTTTGATTTGCTTTTAATTAATCTTTGATTTCACAGACAATGGATTCAATGAATACAAGCGGAGGATATTTTATGAGTCAATATGACCCAAACACTGGTAGCGGATCGGGAGGAGGTGGAGGGGCTTCGGTGAGTGGCACCGACCGCAAGAATATTGTGTCGGTTTCGTTGTCACAAGTGATTCATTTGACGCGAAAAGAGGACGGAATGGTTGTTCACCGCCAGAAAGTGCATTCCATTGCCTGCATTGGACTCGTCCTCTCTGTCGAAGAGTTGACCACAAAAAACATTTACACAATCGATGATCAGACGAGAGGAGCGCCCATTGAAGTCCAGTACTGGAAGAATGACGACTCTGAATGTCCGTCCCTTTCAATCACTCTATGGTTTAGTCTTTGAGTCGTTTTAATAGAATTGTTTGTATTTATAGCGACTAACAGTCGATATGTGAGTCCACCGATGGTTTTGGAGAATCAGTACATCCGAGTGATGGGTCAGCCCCGATATGACGACAAGAAGCCATTTATTGTCGCCTTTCGTATCGAAACAATTGCAGATCCGAATGAGATTTATATGCATTTCCTGGAAGTCATTTCCGATTCGCTAATTCTTCAGAGGCGTAAAATCGAAACCCTTTCCTCTGCAGTTAATACCGGATTCGCCAACAAATCGATTACTTCGTCTGCTTCTCACGACATGTCCACCTCTAGACTTGTGCAGGGATTCACTGAAATACAGAAGACTGTCCTCAATCTAATCAATCAAAAGAGCAATCAGTCGAGCGCTGGTATTCATAGACAGGAAATTGTTTCGTCGATTCCAGGCGTCAGCGCCAAAGAGATTGCGAAAGCCATCGACTTTCTCTCAAATGAGGGCCATATCTTCAGTACTATAGATGAGGACACTTTCAGATCCACCGACGCTTAGATCTATCCATTCATTTAATTATTATGTATTCGAAAAACAAATTTTATTCAAATTTCTGTCAATTATTTTAATTCAAAATATAAATAAATTTATCGATCATTTCGTATATTTCTAAGAATTCCAAACCATTTGTAAATAATTTTATGTCGAATAATGATTATTATTATTTACAAAAAGTGATGATTTGTGTCAATTCCAGTCAAATATCATTAAAATAAGTTTTTCTTAAGAACCCCCCCTTTTATGCAAAAACTTCGATTCGTAATGTCTGAGGAAATACTGATAAAAAATTGACGAACAAAAAAGTGTTGATTTTATACAAAAGTGATAAATGTGTGGAATATGAGGATTAAGTGATGGCAAAGGGTGTGACTGTATGTGTGACTGTTTGTGCAATATTTGTAATCAATCGGAAGTTCAGAAAAGTTTTTCGCTGAACATTGAGTTCCCCCTAAAAGAGTTCGCTATAAAAGCATCCAAAATGTGTGAAATGAAAGTAATGTGCGATTCATTCAGTGATTGGCTAAAAATAGGGCTGATATGAAGGCGTGCGCCACTCCGTCACTGTGGGGTCTGTTACGTCACATTGCATGCAATGGGCTCATGATATGCCTTTGACAGTGCATTGGGTCAGACACTGGTATTGCAGTATCGCATTGAATACAGCATTAGTGAAAAAGTGAACCATTCTGTATGTCTGGTTCCATATCACTCCATATCTATCAGTGCATCACTTGTCGGCTCGAATTCACATTTCTCTGACTTCTCTTCAAACGTGTTCTGACTTAACTTCAATTGATCTGTTTTCGCAACAGTCCATTCAATTTGAAGATCAGTCCAACACTACATCTGAAGAATGGGAGTCAATAAGGTATTGATCACCAATTCTCCAATCGATTCAAACAGAATCTGTATTCGTGTAATGTTAGGCCGATTTGCACAACCAATTGGACTGCAGTCCTCAACACGACACTAGTGTTGGAGTCGATATGATGTCTGATTCATGGTGTCCTACGCCTAAACTGGTCACAGAAGGTAAGCAATTTTCTAATTCTTCCATATTCTCTATATTTTGTTCACATTTCCTAATAAACTAAGGCTGCGATTGTAGTGCAGAATATTCTTGCGTTCAGAATATGTTATTTACATTTGACTTTTAATGCAATCAATCGTTTAATAGATTCTTAATTTCATTGGAAATATTGATTAATTATTAATTTAATTTAATTTATGAATATTTGGGAAAATGTGGTTTTTGTGAGAATTTATTTGAATGGAATTCAGTGCATTTGAATTGTGAACCGGTTTATTAAATTTTCTAGAATCTGATTAGACGGCACCGGCTCTGCAATAATTAATTCATTTTCATGAATTATATTATTTCGAGTAAAACTTTGGTCGAATTTCAAGGATTACAACCTATTCTTGAGTAGAAGTTGTGCTGTGACTGTGCTGTGCTGTGACTTGCATTTCATATAAATGTCATTTGTATTGCAATTTATTAGGAATCAGACGAATCTTTCATTTATAATGAGTTCAAATCTTATTTCAATTATTTGATTAATTGTTAAATTGATTGAAATATTAAATTCAACTTAAATTTTGAGTCAAACCAATTATAATTGTAAAATGTAGCATGCTCATTTATATTCTTATATTTTATGGCCTCATTCTCAGAGGGAGTCCGACGCCAAAGGTTCAAAACCGGTACAATCAACTATTATTTATGAATCAGATTCAACATATTCAATTTCATTCTTCATTTAAATGCCCTTGACGTTTCTATTCAAATTGGCTTTTTAACCAAGCTATAATTAGTATTAAAGTTATTCATTTGTATAGTTAAGTCGGAATCAAAATGATAGCGAATTGAGCATGCCAATCTCATTAAATGTGTTATCCAATTGAAAAGTTAAAAACATTTGGATCTTTACAGTGAAAGTGAAAGTAATGTCTTCTGTATTGTTATGACTCACTTTATTGATGTCTATTCTAACTGAATGGGGGGCAGGGGATGGGTTTGGCTGATGAAATACCAAGTATTGCAGTTCCAACTAGCAAATCAATAAAATAAATTGATCTTGAAGTAAATCGATGCAAACTTGGATAATAGTTTACAAAAATGCAGACGTTTTCAAAACCGACGAATAAAAGCTTAATAATAGGCTTTCAAAGAATAGAACTCTCATGGAATCCTAAACATTTTACCTTGTTTTTAATATAGGTATTTTTATTAACAAAGGTTTTGGTTTTTTTGCAGAAAGTATCACGGACACCTTTTTAAGAGAGAAATCTAATTTAAGAAACGAATCGGTGTTGAAACGAATTGCAACTATTAAATGAGTTCACTTGGGATGAGTTGTTGATGTGTTGTGGATGTGTTGTGGATGTGCTGCTATTAAAAACGAACTGCCTATCAGACTATTGAGTCTATTTTTAGCCTAACTTATGATAAGCTGACGTTTAAGATATTATTGCAATATTATTAACATTGATTTTGGTTTTGGAAAATGTTATGTTTTGACACAATTTTCTGCACACTTTTCGCATTTGACAAACGATTTGATTCGCATTTTGTGGACAACGATTGTTAAACAGTTGTCGGTCTTCTGCACAAACATCCACTCATAGATTGACAGGCATTCTGTGAGTGAGTGTAAGTTGAGATACCAATTATCACAATTGGATTCCGGGTTCCGATCGACTTTTGTTTCATGAAATCCTTGAACATATATCCCTGTCATATATCAGATTCATTTTGTTTTACACGTTTTAAAAGCTATCTTTTAGTTAAACTTTAATTTATTTTCCATTTGAATATTTAATATCCAGATAAGAGTCAAATGCTTTTCAAAGTTCATTCATTTTCATCTATAAGTAATGATTCGTAAAACAAATTCACATTATTCATAGATATGGTTATAAATTTGAACCGGTTTAATTATTATTCTAATGATTCAAAACATATTTCACATCCAATTTATGAGTAATTCGACAAAAATTCCAAATTATTTTATTACTCAATAAATGAATTCTATTTTCATTTTTTGTCTGAAAATTCAAAAATATTTCGAATTCAAAGAAAAGTCATAAAAAAATATTGTTTGCAATTGACTTATGTTTTCATCAAATTTAGTTAACTAACAGTTTTACCCATTATTTGAGACACTCTTTCATAAATATTTTATAAGTTGTCCTAAAATTTAATACATTAACATTTCGAAAACCAACCTCAAGATTAGAATTGTATACTCTTGTAATATAAGAATCTTGCACAACGTTTATCAGTAAAATATAGACAGATCATTTCTTCCGCTGTTTTCTTTGAAACTAAGATTTGAGCTGATTGTGTAGATTTGTTATGAGAGATAATTGGTTCATCTGAGTCAATGTCCTTAAATGTATGCAACCTAGAATACAATTTATTACCTTAATTGTATCGTCTTTTATATCTGTTTTAATATTTGTCAGAATTAAGTGGAAGCGAAAAGTGGAAGAGAACTGCAATAAATGTGTTGAAAGTGATGTCTCTCATCGTTTTACTCTATTTCTTCATCTGTTCGCTCGACTTCTTGAGCTCAGCCTTCCGTCTGGTGGGGAGTCGTGCAGCGGGCAAAATAATATCAGACAGCGAATTGCTTAAGAATCCAGTGGTCGGCCTTATGATTGGTGTCTTGGTAACAGTTCTCGTACAGTCATCATCCACTTCCACGTCAATCGTGGTAACGATGGTTGGATCTAATAGTAAGTACATTGATTGTTATCATAAACAAGGTCATTTTCTACCCCATTCATTTAAAATGTTTCAAAACTTTCAAGGGAATGACTGAAAGTTAAATTGAAGGTCAATTTATTAAATCATGTAAGAACTCATCGTTTCTTTCGTAATAAGTTTCACCCATTTTTTATTACTATTGAGTTGGAGTTGGAGTTGGAGTTGGATTTCAGGCAATTTCTAAATTTTGAAGGAATTTGAGGCGAATTTCAATTTATTTATTAAAACCTGTTTTAAAGATTTTTAACACCATTTAAATTATTGCTAGATTCTTTAAGTGATATTATTCAAATGAACTTGATGATCTACACTTCGATTCTAATGTCTGATTCTTGAAAACTTGTTTTAAAGATCTAATTTATTTATTTATTTTCAGTAATTCGAGTTCGAGAGGCCATTCCTATTGTGATGGGCGCTAATATCGGCACTTCTGTAACCAATACTATTGTGTCACTCATGCAGTCGACTGACAGAAATGAATTCCGTTTGGCCTTCGCTGCGGCCACTGTTCACGATATGTTCAATTGGCTCACAGTTTTGGTTCTTCTGCCCATCGAAACGACTACTCATTACTTGGAATATATGACCGACCGATTGATAGCCGGTCAGTGGGAGTCCGACAAATCGACGAACACTGAATTCTTAAGCAGAATCACAAAACCTTTTACTAAACTCATCATTCAATTGGATAAGAAGGTGCTCAAAGAAATAGCTAGTGGAAATGACACAATCACTAAATCCCTGGTCAAAAGGAGCAATTCTTTATTCAGCATGATCAACTTTAATGATACGGTCACTGGAGTCGTTTTACTTATTGCGTCCCTCATTATGCTATGCGTTTGCCTGGTTTTGATGGTTAAAGTTCTTCACTCAATGCTTAGGGGACAGATAGCTGTTGTGATCAAGAAAACTATTAATAGGGACTACCGGTTCCCGTATTCAATACTTGTTGACTATTTGGCAATTCTTGTCGGATGCGTTTTAACTATTTTGGTTCAGAGCAGTTCAATATTCACATCAGCGCTCACCCCATTGGCTGGCATTGGAGTTATATCTTTAGAAAGGATGTATCCCTTGACACTGGGCTCTAATATTGGCACCACTACTACAGGTCTGACTATCGCTATCACAAACTCATAAATCGATTTAAAATATTTAAAACTAATCCTTATTTGAAATAATAGGCATTTTGGCGGCACTGGCGGCCGACTCCAGTAGTCTAAAGAGTGCTCTTCAGTTGGCGTTTTGTCACTTGTTCTTTAATATATCGGGGATTTTATTGTTTTATCCTGTTCCGTTTATGCGATTCCCGATTGTTTTGGCGCGTATGCTGGGAAATGTGACGGCGAGATATCGGTGGTTTAGTGTCTTCTACTTAATTCTGATGTTTTTCTTACTACCTTTAATTGTGTTCATGCTGTCAATGATCAGCATATGGGCCCTCATAGCCATCGGCGGACCCTTTTTGTTAACCTGCTTTGTTGTGATCCTTATTAATATAATTCAACGAAAGAGACCGAGTCTTCTACCGCTTCGGTTACAGAATTGGAACTTTTTGCCGCTTTGGATGCATTCGTTGGATCCAATCGACGAAGTGATCGCAAAATTGGTGGAGAAGTGCTCGTGTCTGACCTGTTGTGTGGGCGTCCAGTCAAGACATGACTCGGCAGCTCTGAGCAATCAGACCAATCAGTCACAGCTTCACATATTGGGCTCATTGAACAACTCTAACAGTAGTACACAACTAAAGCACATCTATGAGAATGACGGCTATATATTGCACTGGGAGTCCATCGAACTCAACAAACAACTACAGGAAAAAGAAGTGACGAATCTTTGATATATTTGACCACATATTAGGCCATTGTTTTGTATATAAGCCGAAAATCATCGATAATTTATTCATTGGTTTAAAAATAAACTTTTCATCCGTTTATATATTCTTCTAATCGAAAGTATAATCACTTTTTTCATCCAAGTTTGAACTCAAATCACATTCAAACTGAATCTCAATTTTTATCATTTAATTAAATTCCAAACTTTTGTTTAGAATTTTGTTTAGTTTTAGTAATTTTTCAATTTATTTAATTGTTTTTTAATTTATTTTAATTAGTTTTTAATTTAATTTAGACCTAAATTCTTATTATATTTTTAAATTAAACTCATTTATCAAATGATATAAATAATTGTAATTACAATCAGAATATATTGAAATACAATCAAAACGATATTTTACTTAAAATTATTGAATAAAATTCTGTTTTTACACTATATTTATGCAAAACAACAAAGCATTCAATTTTGCAAATTCTTTAAAAGTTTGTCTCATTTGTGATAAAATGTTAAAATCAATGAATGATTGTTAAGACTATTGTAAATACAATTAAATGATTCGAATCTTTTGTAAATATTTGTAAATTTGACTCAAATATTGATTTTGTGCTGACATTTATGACATTCCGGTATTGAATTGAATCTAATTCTTATAACACTTCAAAACTGTTTTTGATTTGTCTTCCGTTCAAAGTTTCAAAGCATTTGAAATAAAATGAGATTAAAATAAAATTAAAAAAGAATTTATTCCAAAATATAAACGATTACTAAATACGAGTTACAAATAATTTGAAAATCAATTTTCGAAACAAATTTTGAATAAAATCAGTCAGTTTTGGATCTGGTGGACGCTACAGATTCGATTTGGCTCTTGGATGAGGTTTTTGCCAATCCCTTTGATCCACCAGATGACGACCCCTTCTTCAGGTTTGTAGGTCCAGAAGCACCAGCTGATCCAACGGTTGATGATGTGCCGACTTGAGCGCCG
>JAQGCS010001993.1:0-11488 GCA_034702105.1 Fuscozetes fuscipes | reverse complement strand
GGGAGAGAGAGAGAGAGAGAGAATAGTAATACAGTTATGAGTGAATAGAAAGATGTCATTAGAAATGAGAGAAACGGTTTGGGAAATAATATAAAAGATTTTTTCTTTTTTTTGTGCACAGAATAGCATAGGATAGCAATGGAGAGGAAAGACTCTGAAAAGTGTCGCCAGAATTAGAATAAGAACTCATAGGAAATGAAATGAAAAGAATTTCTACGAAATGATAGCGTCTATTAGGTGTGGACCTCTGTTGGAGGCTCGACGTTATTTGATTGAAATTGATTTGTAAGATCACCAAGTTAATGGTATGTATTTTTGTTTGACAGTTGAGCTGGAAACACTTCCTCTAAAGATTTATTTATTCAATTTTCGTTTTGTATTAGTTGCTAGGCAATTTTTATGTGCATTAGTTTTAAGTGAAGCATGAAGCATCATGCTAGATCAAATAGAATCCTATTCAGTTTCATCGTAAAATTCTTGGCTGAATTCTGTCAAAATTGATCATGATCAATGTCCATTGATAAATGTCAAGGTTCATAAAAATCAGATAAGCATGCAGCTCTATTGTGTTTCTGTCCATTTAATCAATCAGAAATAACCAAGGTGCTTGATAGAAATGGATGAGTGTAGTCTACTCAATTAATTATGATTATCTAGCTAACTTTTCCATTACAAATTACTTCAACATTATGACATGAAGTGCAAAGTTGATACTAGCCCAAGGGAGTATTTTATTATGAACACCTTGGCAACCACCAGTGTATATCTATATTCATTACCCGTTGATGGCATTTGAGCTAACCCAGATCATATTACTCTGACCAATATGTTTGAATAAACATTTATCGATCAGCACAGCATAGGTATTGATTGCGCTGTCAAGTCGTGGTCACCCCTTTCTTTGGGGATTTATTAAGAGTGAGAAGAGTTAGTCTAAGAGACAAAGTATTCGCACATCGAATGAGATGATAGGAAAGGAACGGAATGGATGTGTTGTGCGATAGTGAAGGCATCAGTTGAAGGATAGGGATGTGATTGAGGCATACGCAAGGGGATTAGCCCTAGTTAATGCGAAAAGTTTAGTAAAACCCTAAAAAGGATTTAGATACTCCATATTTACAGAGTATAAATTAAAAATGGCGGACAAAATATAATCTTGCCCTAATTTATTCACAAATTAGTACTAAGTAATCGATAAACAATATCTTATCTTGAGCATGATCATTTAGTTTCAGCGCAAAATATAATAAAATCTTTAATTAAGGGACTACTCATTAGTAAAGACCTTTGAATAAGAAGAAGAGTGTTTTGTCACAAATAGTTCGCTTATCCAGAGATTTGACTGTAGCTGGCAAAGCCATTGCTAAGTAAATGAGCTTGCTAATGCCTGTTGTGATTCATTTGGGCGCTTCTATTTCGCCACTTATTTCTCTTATGTCTAACATTTTTGACAAACATTATCGACATTATCGGCACATTAATTAAGGCGTGACATACATTAATTCCGTCCGTTGTGTCGCACTGTCTGTGTGTGTAATCATTTTTCGCACACCAGCCATACATCCGTTACTTCTCACAAATATAATTAGACACTTGGTATCTGTGCGATGTCACCAGGATAGTTTTTGTAATTTTCTTTAGGTCACCTTGGTGGATTCCATCAATTATGTTGCGAAAAGAATAGTTGTTATCAGGTCTTTTAAAAGACCATTACTTGGGGTAAATGCACCCATTCACTTTTAAAAACGGTTATTAGGAACAATTTATCAAAAAAACAACCATTGAATAGTGCGAATTTATGATCGCGATCAATTTAAAATCTAATTCTCCTTGAGTGTAGAGTTCAATGATCTTAGACAGTATTAATCACTAAAATAAATTATAAAATTAATTTTTAGCCTCATTTAAGAAGCGTTGACTTTTTTTTCATTAGTGACTCCTAATATGTGTGTCCTCTCTGTGCGCACAGACTCTAATCCCTAAGTCTTTTCGCTCATTATTCTTATTAATAAATTATCAGAAAAAAATGTTATAATATTTGACTCAATACTGAAGACTCATTTGTGAGATGAAATTCTCGGCAAAAGATAATAGGCTTACAGTTATTCTAATAACTAATTTACTTTACTCTTTTAATTATGTGGAAAAATATATTCAATTTAATCCTTGATTAGAAGGGAAAGGGAGGGCAGAGAGGGAAAGAGATTTGTTGTGGATGATTGAATTCATTGAAAGCCGATCGTTGTAAATACATTTGCGGTACTTTTGCAAGCTCTTTCGAATTTCAAATAATTAATTAGCCTTGTTCAGCACTTGCTATGATCAAAAATAAAACCGCATTTTGGTCCAAACAATTACAATTTTTAAAATATATGACAATACAAATTCATATTAATTTAAAAGTTGCAGTTTGAAAAAGATAATTATTTTATCAATGTAAGCCAACAACGGAATAATATTTGAGTAATAGAAAGTGCAATAATCTAACATGCAAACTTTACAGTTTTTAAGATAAATTATTAATTGAAGGTCAAAGAGAGTTCTTCAATAATAAGTAATAAAAATTACCCTGTTCTATTTACAAATTCTTGTTCGAAGCCTTAATACATTTTACTCCTGAATGAAATCGATTCGCAGCCCTGATAAAGTGATCGAGACAAAAAATATGGCACTACACCAGACGATGGCAAATGTGCCCAAATAT
Organism: Fuscozetes fuscipes; assembly: GCA_034702105.1. Taxonomy (NCBI): domain Eukaryota; kingdom Metazoa; phylum Arthropoda; class Arachnida; order Sarcoptiformes; family Ceratozetidae; genus Fuscozetes; species Fuscozetes fuscipes. The sequence goes on along the minus strand of JAQGCS010001993.1, from coordinate 8,784 downwards.
CGCCCAAAGACTAACATATAGCATGCGCATACTTGTGAATTATAAGCTGCTTAATTAAGCATTCAAAAATACTATTAGAATTGAGCAGAGTGAGTACAAAATATCACAAGTACAAACAATGAATTCAAGTTCTTTAAAAGCTAACAACTTGCTCAAATTTTAGAGTTTATTGTTTATAAACACTAGTAATAGTAAATTTGTATGAAAAATCTTAAGTTTATTCAAGAAGCTAGCAAAGTCAATAAATTATATTTTTTATTTTAAGTTGACTTGGCACATTTGTCATTAACTGCTTTTAACAATAAAAAGAATTAGATTTCATCTGGTTAAAAAAGTTTTGGAACGGTAGCCGAAAAACTATAAGAAGTTATAAACTAAGTTGTAAGAACTATCCAATAATTAAAATGATCAAGTATATTTGTAAAGAAATAATTGAACATAAATATAAATTTACAGTTTTTAAAATCTCTCTCTCTCTCTCTCTCTCTCTCGAAAAATCGTTATTCAAATTCAGTGATAAAAGAGATTAAAAGATTAATTCATTTAATTATTGAAACTTTTGGGCCAAACATGTATTGCATACAAAACTCATCGATTATACGGTAAAATCTGTTTTCAATCCCATAGAAAGCAAATAAGATTTCATTTCATTATCTAATTAACAGAAATTACATTCTTATCATTAGTTCGCTATCAGAGAGAGAAAAGTTGTGCACAAATCGATTAATAATTAATGATATAATTAAACGATAGTTTTGGTGATTTTTTGCCAAAAAAGGAAAAGTCCACTGATTATAATCACTACTAATTCTAATGAAAATCGAATTTTTGTGCTGAGAATATCAAATCGATTTTCTCCTTTTTTTTATTCGGATCATTTCGATTCTGTACGCAATTACAGTCAAATTCAATATTTTGGTCAATAAATCAATAATTTACAGCCTATTTATATTAGAGAAATTAGTAATTAATTTTCCAAATATACCAAGAAATAAGATTGGTCATTGATAAGAAAATACCGTATCATTTTTTCGTATAAAAACATATTTTTTTCTATTAGATCCCTATTGAAATCTATGGATAACATAGGGATCTGACTGTATTTGTAGTGAAATACGAATCCTAAGAATTATTTTTCAAAATTAATTAATTTTTTCTTTTCTGTCAAAATGGAATCGGATTTTCATGTTTTGATAAAAACAGCCAAAAAACAGGATATTTTCGTTAATTAAATCAAAAGGAAAGGTAGAAAACATACGTAACAACACATCATTAACTAAAAACGATAACAATTTTAGCGCATATTCTTTACAGTGAATATGTTTTATGAGTGGGATGCGCAAGGGGGGTTGACTTCTTACCCCTCCCTAGATTCGAAAATTGTGGCAAACCCATTCCCTAGAATTTTGGTAAAATTAACATTACGAGAGCACCCCACCGCTCCCTTAGAGCCATTGAGCTTGAACATCCCAGGTTTTATCTGTATTTAATATAGAGCTTCAAAATCGTAGAGATTTTGTACAATAATTACATAACTATTCACTCATTTAAATGAATATTCTCTAAACTCATGTATTCATGCATTCAATGATTCACTTATTTTTCCCTAAAGTTTCTTAAATTACCCGAACAGTACTCAAACAGTTCTGGCAAATATGCAAAATCTCATATTCAATGCTCACATTTTCAACGATGAAATAACTCTTCATTTTCTTTAATGATCTTATAATTCAATGTCTATTTAGGCCTCGTTTTTACGGCACATCTTTTTTTTTGCTCCATTGATATGCGAGCACACTCATCATCAGCCTGTCCTCCCTGTGCTCTTCTAACTCACTAAACAAAAAATATGCATAATTTTGTTTCCCAAACATTAGCTCTTCAACTAACAGACTATTGAGTCAATTATCTCTGGGGGTACGCAGGGGAGGGTAATTATCACCCCCTCAATGAAAATATGTTGGAAAATTCCTATCCCTAAGACTTTGAGGGAAACTATTGGTTGAAAGGCATAGAATTAGACTGAAATCTAACGATCCTAGGTAAATTAGCAAATGTTTTAATAAAATGTTCCTTGCTTTAATCTCAAGGAATTAGACGAACTTGGTAGTTCCTGATTATCTCTCGAGTAACAAATTTATTCAATGAAACAAAAAGCAAAAATTCGTAGAATATTCTGTGTCTCATAAACACTGAATATTCTGTGCACTGACTTATTGTCTGACTTCAATTGAGCGAATCGTTTGCATCAAATCTTTTTAGTGTTTCTCACTATTGTTTGGCAAACAATTCCCATAATTATTATGATTATTGTTTCCACTCATTAGTCTTTACTCTGGTTTTTCAAATTACATAAGACGTGCCCAAGGGGGGGGGGTTGACCTCTTACCCCTCTCCTAGAGTAGAAAAATTGGACAAAGCCATCCCTCTAGAATTTTTCAAAATTCAACAAGATAGGTATACCCTCCCTCTTTAGGGAGAAACTACCCCCTAGACCCCTCCCCTAGAGCTGTCGAGCTTGGGCACGTCTGAATTTAACTAGCCTGTGATATGTAGGACATCGGTGATGGGCATACATTCCAAGTTTAAATTATTCAGCATCTGGCGCAATCAATTTAAATTGGCCATAAACTCTTTACTTTAACCTAGAAAAGTTGCATTTCAAATGCGTAGTTCTGAATTATCAAGGCTCTAATGTGAAAAACAAAGCTATACAAGTAATAAAATAAATATAAATAAAAAATGTATTATTTGGTATTTTATAATTTTATGCTCATAATCAATGTGGCACAGGTGGCCTTAAATAGGAAATTAAAATAATCTGTAAAATTTATTTATTGACTCTTGGTCTTTTGAGTTCCCAACGAACACAAACCTCTCAAAGTAGTTTAAGAAAACCCCGAAACATCATCGCAATACTCAAATGCCCGATATAACTTTTTTCTACTAATTTAAGTATGTGAATGTTTAATGACAGTAACTTATCACTGATTGACAAAGGGTGTATAGTCCAAAGTTTTGTGTTCGATGAAGGCCTTTTTTTGCCTGCAAATTGTTATCTTGGTCCCGACTGTGCTTTATCGCCGAGCGAAGTTGGTGGGAAATATTTTACTAAAATACTGAGTTTGAGCTTAAAGATCAACTGAATTGGAAGAACTTGGTAATCACTGGTAATTTATGTGCATTGAATATGTTGTGCAAGAAGGATTAACTGCACGCAATCTGCGCCAGATTTCTTAAAAATAAAATATACCCATCTTCTATATAAAATCAATGTATTATTTTAAATTTTATTATTAAAGTTATTGGTTTAGGCATTAAGCGTGCAAGGTTCTACGTCCAAGTAGAATTGCTCATTTATGAACTTTTGCAAAACTAAATCAATATCTCAATAAGTTATCAAGTAGAATGTCCATGATAGCACTTAAAATCTATAAAATTTGAATTGACATAGAAAAAATTAAATTTATAAAGTTTCTAGATCGAATTTTGACAAAATATGATCGACTATTCAATTTTCCACTAATCAAATAATATCGACCTATTCGACCCCCCGTTGCACATCCCCAGTGTCTAAAAAGCGTATCACAGCTTGACTTACAATTAGCCACACTTTTTGATCTCAATTTTTTCTACTCTTCACTTACTTTACTCCTATTTCTTGAGTGTATATAAGATTGAAATAAATTGAAGTGAATTTTTTTAGATCTTTTACACAGAACTTAAAGAGCAGTTCACTCAGTATTCTGTGTTAAGAATCAAAATGTTTTTCCCTTAAAAATTCATTCATTCAAAGGCTATACTAATATTTCAAAGTATAAAATGAATTTCTTATAGTTCTAACTCTGCTTTAAGTTAGAAGTTTTTGTTTCTTTCTCTTTTTTCTCTGCTCACTTACCAGCTTAGATGAGCAAGGTGGTCTGGAATAAAGCTGTTTTATTATCTAATTGCTTGAGTGCTTGCTCACTTACATATGTGAACAAATACTTGAGCATGCATCTATTACAAATTACAATAAAGGCTAATTAAATTAGCCAAACTCGTAATAAATCTAGGTTAAATAAATTTGAGTTGCCTAGAATCATCTAGCTCATCAAAATTGTTCATTCAATCTGAAATTTGAATAAACACATGACAAAATAAACCAGAATAAAATCAGACAGCCTGGTTAGTCCAGCAATAAATAGAACTTCTATTTTCTCATAGAAACGCACAGAATATTCTGTGCGAAAACATTTATACAGAATCGCTTCTATCGCTTCTCTCATTTAATTGTCTAAAATAAAGGCAAAGAATTCCTACAATTTTCTGGCTCTGAGTTTAACTCAATTTTATACTTTTGGGTAAAATTGGTTTACGTGACAAATATGACACTAAAACATCCAATTCTTAAATGAATAAAATGTTGAGTTTTTTAAATAAATTCATACAAAACTGTATTTTGTTTTGTATTTTATAACATCAGTCAATCAGTACGTAAAGTATAGTAATTTAGGCGTACGTGATATGAATTCTCATTGATTAATCTAATGCCAGTGCCAAGATTGAACGACGTGACCAGGGTTGAAAGCAACTGTAATCCTAGCAAATTCAAGCATATCCTCAGTTAATATCCGATTTTTTTAACCTTGTGCTTAGAAAATACTTAAAATGTTAGAAATTCGATTTCGTTTAATGTTCCTGGTCAAATTGTGTAACATGAGGATAATGGACTTGTTAATGTCAATTTATCCAATAAAATATAAGTTTTAATACCACCAAGGGGATTAGTCGACAAATATCTTTATATATAAATGCCGCACTAAAATATTTTATTAAAAATCCGCCTTTAGTTTTTATCAAATACATTTTTAATGTTTCACCATGAAGTAATCTTCAAAAGTTTTAGTAATTATGAATCAAAATTTTTAATATTAACTTAAAATTTTCAAATTAAAGTTTATTTAAAAAAACATTGATATAAAGATTTTAAAAATTATCCCATGATGAAATACTTTAAAAATTATAAAGTTTATATAAAAAAAAATTGATTCATAATTACTAAAGTTTTTAAAAATTATTCCATGATGAGATATATTTTGATAAAAACTGAAGGCAGATTTTTAACAAGATATTTTATGGATGTATCTTGTTAAAAACCTCATTTTATAAGCTAGAGATATTTTACCGACTGATTCCCTTGGTGCTGTTAAAACTTTTATTTTATTAGGTAAATTGACATTAACAAGTTCATTATCCTCATGTTACACAATTTGACCAGGAACATTATGATATACTGTAAATAAGCTCACTTAAGAAAAAGAACATGTTATAATTAAATTGTGTTTTCATTATACTCATACCTGGTTATCATGCAATTGGATGATATATTTTTGATAAATACCCTTTTCACCAATCATGTCGAAGAGTTTGCGCCTGCCAGATTAAGATAGTGATCGTAAATAACGTACTAATCGAATGAGCCTTAAATCTTACCCATGAATTTCCTCAACCTATTAGTTAATATTTTTTATGAACTCTAATCATCATTTGGTTTATTATTTTATAGGCTTTTACTAAATTCAATTCAATTGAAAGATAGGCTAAACTTAAAGCTTATGTATAATTATGGCAGCACTCCATCGGCTCCTCCACAATGTGTGTGATTTGTATGAGTAAATCAAATAAATTGTTTTGAAAATGAATTACTTATTATATATATAAGCAATTTAGGCATCGAATAGATATATAAATCTATCAAGTTTGATAGTTTCGTCGAGATATCTAGTTGATTTATGATGCTGAATCGATTTTATTAATTAAATCTGTTAACTTTTTGGGTGGAATGAACTTATTTTACTTATTAAAATGAGCTTTATAAATTTTCTATGAAAAATATTTAACCAAATGGAAACTAGCTAATTTGGTTGATGCAGAATTCCATTTTGATTTTAATGCTAATCACGGCTTATCAAGGAAATTAACTTGATAATTGGAAATTCCTTTTTCGTTTGAATCTTGCAAATGTAATTAGAGATAAGGAAATCCCTTTCGAAATGAGTTTAATTTAAATGTCTCTGATTTGAGTCATACTCTTCTTTTTGATGCAAAAAATTCTCTTCATTTCAAAAATAATTTCCATAAAAAATATCACAAAATCTAATTATGAATAATTCGTTTTATACTTTCCTTCCATATCAGGGATGTGTTATTCTGTGCATCACTGGTCACTGCGATTCTACACTAATTAAAGAACTTGTTTTTTGAAAATATGATAATAAAAAGCAAATTATTTCTTTATTGCATTAATTTGTGAGGAATCGTGTGCAATATTTTTGATTAGATTTTATCAAGTTAAGTCCAGGATTACTTTCTATCAATTTAAATTCACAATGATTATACTGATGAAGAAAATTAATTCGATTTTCCAAACCTCTAATTATACCGATTGGGGCTGACATCGTTTTTGAGCACTTCTTTACTTCTGATTGCAATCGATTTGTTCAGAAAGACGTCGAGAGAGAGAGAGAGAGAGAGAGAGAGAGAGAGAGAGAGAGAGAGAGAGAGAGAGACTAATATTAAGTGAAATGATTTTAGAATTTATATTTGAGATGAAGTCTGGCTTTACTTTAAAATCAATTTTCGATCTTCTGTTGCATGAAATGAATGAATAAATTTCTTATGGATTTTTCAGACATGAATTAATTATAAGCACAACCTATTCATACCCAGTGCACGGGCCGTGCCTTCTGCCCATTCCTCCCATAACTATATTCAGTGCAGTGAAGTTCAATCATTAGTTATTCTCAATTCTAATTGCTTTCGGAAAATATATATCACAGAGAAGTGAGTCCTGAACTCAAAACTCATTTCTTATGCAATAACTGTATTATATTTATCTGTATTTTCTCTGATAAGTCATACTTACAGTTAGTGTTCGGAGTATTTGTTAAATCGATTAATCGATATTTAGGTCTAGATTTCAAGTAGTTCTTTGAATTATGTTTCTCCGCAATCAGCGCACAGGGAGGACAGGGAGAGGCAGACACTACAGCACTGCAGACCAGTGCAAAAAGAGTTGCAAACGAATAACTCGTTTCCAGTATTGATATCCTATTAGTTAATGCATTAGAGTTCGCGATAATAGATATGAAGAGAATCTCTATTATTATGGTTTAATTCAAATCAAATATTTTGGTTCACTAATTAGTTTACGCGATATTTTTGTGTAGCTTTTCAATCTAGTTAATGAACTTGAAGACAAAATGCTCTTGCACTATATTAGATGAATAAGGTTGGCCATGTGCAAGGTATTTTCATTTTGTTTATGTAAATATTCTCATGCAACGTTAACGCGAAATAAAGGGTCAAATTAAGGATGATAAACATTTTAAAACTTTAGAATTAGCTAGATAAATATATTGACTTATGTTAGGAAATTGATTACCAAGTTATTGTCAAAGCACAAAGAGTAGATTATAAAGATCTTGACAATCTTTAGCTAATGAATAAATAGCGTTTTGCCTTATCAAATAGCTAATGATCTTGGTGCTATCTTTATGATCATCAGAACCATAATGATATGGTTTAAAAATTTTTCTTCTGTGAAAAGAATCGTAAAAATAAGTCTGAATTTTAAGCACTCAAACAAAAGGACTGAGAAATTGATTTTCACTTTAAATGTTTTGCTCGAAAAAGAAAATAAGAAAATGTTTTTCATATTTCACAGAATTTTTATCGCTATTTGTATCCAACAAAGTTTAGTCTCATTTCCCCCATACTTATGACCTCATTCTTATCCACCAGAACTAAGTTTTTATTACTTTTATTCACGAAATATTCCTCTTTTATTCTTGTTATATGTCTTATAAACTATTAAGTTTTATGAAATACTTCCACAAAAATGATCTTATTTTTTGTGTAAAAACCTTTTCATATCTTTTTTTTGAATTCATTAGAATTTCCTGAAGAGAAATGTTTTGTTCTTTTTTTCTCAAAATTGATTTTTCAATAATTTATTTGATAAGTTTGTTTCTGGTCATATTCGTCCTGAATGCTGTTAGATTCTTTTGCATAAACACCCTGATCACGTGATAAAGAATGTGATAAGAACTTGTTAAGTTTCGTGCTTTAACATAAAGGTATTAAAATAAAACATTATTAAGTCCAATTTGATTATTAGTTTGTTTGGTGAGATGCGCAAGGTGTAGCACCTTAATATTTTGTAATTAATTATGTAAAATATTCACACCAATGTACTAAGATACCAGGTATATTTTATAATAGGATAGAAAAATAAAAAAGATTATTTTATTCCATAATATTCCAAATTATTTGCATATCCTTGCACATCATAAACGGAAATATTGAGGATTCACAGAATATTTGTCTGAGAAATCAATTCTGAATTATATTACAATAATATTATGGAAGAAAAATACATTATTTTAATACAAGAATTGATTTCTTTGAAAGAATTCAATTCATTGAAAAATAACCGATCATTCAATAAATAGTGAAAAGAGAATTCAAAACCCATTGCATTGCTATAAACATATACCACAAGAATTGTCGTTAGTTTCAAAATTCATGGATATTTGAGTCCAAAACTAATCTCTGTCCTAATGTTGAAAAATCTGAATTCAAATACAGAATAGAAATGTTTTTTCTTATATTTTAAAATCTTCTTATATTTCAGAAGATTAAGAATATGTTTAAGGAATGAGTTTTTATTTCGTCGAAAATAAGTATTCCTTTTATTTATTCGAAGAAAGTTCTCTCTCTCTCTCTCTCTCTCTCTCTCTC
>JAQGCS010001992.1:0-11491 GCA_034702105.1 Fuscozetes fuscipes | reverse complement strand
TCTCTCTCTCTCCCTCTCTCTCTCTCTCCCTCACTCACTCACTCACTCACTCACACACACACACACACACACACACAGCCTCACAAATGTTCGCTAGTAAACTGAACATTTACTGAATCGATTGATATTTTCATCGAGGAATTTATACTCGAATAGAGAGAATCGATAAAATCAATAGCAATGAAAGGCTTAAACGTAATGAAAAATACATGTTTTGTGTATTAGATTAGAGGAAATTATGTGGTTTTGATGTCTGTCCAACTGAAAGATCTTTGCGAATAACATCTGACACATAGTTCGATGTGAAATAAGAAGAGAAAGGCTTATAATATACTCACTATTATTTGGTTTAATGTACGAAATGGTTGGACAGACATAAAAACATTCGATGCGTTAGTATCTGAACATTGAGTCGAGAATTTGTGTGACTATTCATTAATAGAGAAAAATTTTATGCCCTAATTGTGGTCAAACATCTTATTATTGATTATTTTACGACTTTTGGCGAGGGTTTGGTGAGGGCTGTGCTTTACTGCCTTCTCAGACAATCACACATAACAAGAATAGAAAGAAATGAATTTTATGACAAAATATTTGTTCAAATGCCTGTCAATTTGAAGCCTATTGAAATAATTATTACCAAGAATATTAGAAAATTAGGTCAAATGCAATATGGTTAATTTCAAACAGTGTTTATTAAAAATTGTTTGAATAGTTTATAAGCGAAGTAAAAGCCAAAGAACTCAAGAATTAAGTGAAAAATTGTAAAGTTTTCTCGTTTTGAAGATTTCCTCTCATTTTAAGTATAAATTGTGAGTATTCTTACGCTGGGATTAAGAGACGACACTTTCCTAAGAGTTTGTGTTTGCTTTTCAAACAATATTTCTCTTTCCTCCTTTCAAAAGCATTTTTGATAATCAGCTAAACCGTTATTTTTACCATTTCTCGTGTGCTGTGCTATTCTGTGCTGAGCAAAAGTCGGAGAAAACTTTTCAAATCTCTTCATTCAGAGCTTTTAAGAAATCTTTTTCTCTAAAAACAAGTCAAACAAAAGTCTAAAATCTCACTGAAAAATGAAAAACTAGTGATAAATGAATTTATTTTTCATTAATTATTTTTGGCTAAAATTCCAGTAAATGGAAGCTCTGGATCGATTGGACATCAATATTGTAGCATGACAATTTATCAAAATGTCATTCTCGAAAACTTGGTTTATATACAAATATTAATCATAAAAACGTTGTCTTATTTTGAAAAATATATTTCGATATTTCCTCCAAAAAGTTCTACTTTTGGCACATTTTGGCAAAATTTAATTTATTTAAAAGGATTTCATTCAAAAAAAAAGCTCCGATTATCCGATAATTTTAACAAAAAGATTCATCTTTTTATTTAATATCGAGTAAATCCCTCATTAATTTGGAAAAATTCGGTTTACTCCTCGATTAGATTTCCACTGATTTTCATATAAAAGGAGAGAAACAGAAGTTTTTGGAGAAATAAGTGATTAATATTTTCATCACTGGGATAGCCATTGAATTAGGGTCTCCCGCATTCATACTTTCCAACAACACATTAATATCGTTAGTGCTGCGAATCATATGCCAAACAGTAAGACCCAGACATAAATGCGTTAAATCTCAGGTGAATTTTCGTTTGACATCCAATTTCGGTGGCATTCATACCGAGCGAACCTTTAATGAAGGCTCAAACACTTTATCGCACAGAACGCCAGATACGAGTGCCCTCACAAAGCCATTACTGAGAGAGAGTGAAGGGACTGACACCAAACACAATAGTAGTGCGGCTGCTGTGAGTCCTCTTTGACTACACTATCAGAAAGACATTCATAAAATCTATGGGATTGAGTCGAGGCCTGAATAGTTTGGACCCGACTGTGACTGATCGTAGAGCCACCGCATTATCGGCCCTTTTAAATGTTAATCACGCGTTTTGGTAAATCTGAACTTGGTGTTGAACGTAAAACATTCGAAAATCCGATACAATAATGCACAGAATAGGGACAGTAATTATTGAGTGAAAAGTGAAGCAACAAAAATTTGGAGAATAATAACGAATGATAACTGAAAAAAGCCTATGATTGAAAAATGCAGTGCATTTTTCGAGTCATTTGTAAAGAAGTGCTCTCAATAGTGAAACTCATATCGCATTAGACTTATTGCACAACACATACACTATATTATGCCATAAGAGTAATAATAAGCATAAAAAATGATATCAAATCAAAGTAATTGTCTTTTCAGAACTGAAAATAGTTTGCAAAGACTGTTAGAAATTGAAATCATCTCTCTCTCTCTCTCTCTCTCTCTCTCTCTCTCTCTCTCTCTCTCTCTCTCTCTCTCTCTCCGTTCCATTATTTCTGATTTGTGTATAGAATTTGATTTAATAGTTATATTCGTTTTGGAAATAATAATAAAAATGGATAATAAAGTCAGAGACTATTTCGTAATAAAGACATTTAGTGCTGAGCGCATAACAGACAAAGAGAACAGCACTAAGAGCCAAGAATAAAAATTGAATCAACAATAATAGCATTGAATAGTATTGTCGTTACGCAAACTTATTATTACTATTATCTGACGACAAAAATGAGACGACAGGACGACATACTGTAGGCACAGATCGTCACACATGAAAGTAGTGTTGATTTTTCCCTTAATAATTGAGCGCAGAATAGAGCAGACATTCCTACAACAGACAAATGTGTTGCTAAAGGAGTACAGAATATGTATTTCTCGCAGACATTTGAAACGAAAGGATGTGTTGACAGCACTTACATAAGACTTGAAGATGTATTCCTTGAAGTAATGGCACTTCATTACGACTTCGCAACACTTGATTGGAACCCTTGCAGAAGAAGTCTCCGTTGTGGTCATGACGTGAGGCGATGAACACTAATGTCGAAGAAGTTCTGTGCGGAGCAAAGACAACAATGAATGAGACAATTGACAAATAGTTGAGTCATTCAGTCGTAAAGCAAAACAAATAATTTTTTATATTATTTTTTATAAGTCTTTCAAATCCTAATAATATCGCCGACTATTATATTCACTCCTTTTGTTAAAAACTCATTTCATTGCATAACATTATTGTGAGCCCTGTTTTGGATGTCATTCCCCCTCTTAAAGCTTTGCTTTAGTATTAGGCGAAGCCATATATTCATAATTTTAAATAAGGAAAGTTATCTCATTTGGAGTGTGTTTCCCCACTTCTGCCTCGTATTCTACCATTTCTATAGTGGATTTTTTTTTCCACCAAATTGTTCGTCACATTTCATTAAACGTCAAATTCATTCATTTTTATCTGAAAATGACTATAAATTAGAGTAAATTATGTGCGAATTGTAATTTGCTATTCAATGTGAGCTCATTTACGGCCCAAATGTATCGACCATTTCTTTTATATTACTTGTAATAAAATCTGGCGAATCATACATAAAAATTAGCATGCTTGATTTGACAGGCTATAAATATGCACAATTTGCTTATTTTATTGAAGATTAACTATAAATCTAAAATTTTATTCATATTTTTTCATATTTTGATTTGAAATATAAGCTTGGTAAATAAATTCAAATGAGAGCTTACCGATAAGTTCCATCACTCATTAAGTCTGTGCTGGCACTTGGATGAGGAGTAACCACTTCTGACCTATTATACCAGGTTATGTTGGCCGCAGGTCGTGCGCCCTCAACACTGCAGGTCAAGGACACCATCTCTCCGGCGACCACCGCCTGAGTGGGTCCGCGTACTTTCAACGACAAGGGCTTAACCTGAATATCCAGTCGTATCCACTGAAACAGTGGCGCAACGGTTGCGTTGTTCCATACCCTGCACTCGAACTTAGCCCCTAAATCATGTCTGGTGGCGATGATTCTCATCGTTGACATAACTGTGGGTCCGTCGGTGTCATCATCCAGAACTGTGGTCTTCGAACGCATGGGTTTCGTGCCGTTCCACCACTTGACTTCCGGCAGTGGTCGGCCACCACTGGACGAACACTCAAACACAATGGTAGAGCTCTCAGCGAACGGTCCGATTTGTTGCAAGAGTTCATTGGTTTTGAACGCATTGTGTTTACTATCAATCGTTTTGTTATTATTATTACTATTTGTAAGAAATGCTGTGTTTTTACTAAAATGCGTAATCGCGTGACCATTGACTCGAATTATCGGATTTCCCGGTTTCACTAAAGGACAGCACAATAGGAAGAGACAAAACAGAACTCATGAGTAAATGGTTTTCCTCCATTCAATGGGAGATAAGCAAAAATTTGTTGTTTTTATTGCCATTTGTTTTGAGCAATAAATTGATATGAAATCGATTTGAGTGCAAAATACAGTCGAATCGATACTAGCATTAAATATAATTTATTACTCGAATGAATAGTTTGTCTATTTTTTAGCCCTGAGTTAAATAAGAAAAAGTCTATTATAATAAAGTGTTTTCTGATATATTATTCTCGAGTTTAATATTATTGACTGATTTTATTGCTTTTATTGCCGTTAGTTTCGATTCATAACGAATTAGTCGTTTGGGAATATCTATAGAAATATTTTCTTAGCACTGAATATATGATGGCTAACAATCTGGGCATAGATAGCCCTTAAGACACTTAATGGCACAGACTGTCCACTCCATAAGTGCACTGTTTCCTAATTATGTTACCAATGATCATAACAAGCTATTAAGCTGGGTAATTTCTATTGAATTAGTGATCCAGGGTGGCCAATTAAAGCAATTGATAAAGTTGAAGATTGGCAAGGTGCTCGAAGTGAAAGAATTTGCAATTCACCAGAGAATTTAAGATAAAATTTAAATTGAAATAAATTGCTGAAAACTTTGCAAAGTTACACAGTTTATCATAGATGCTAGAATCTAAAACATTCATCAAATGTTATCAAGTTCATAAATTTTAAAGTTCTCTGAAAATTCTCACTAAAAAATCTATTAATTCAATTTTAAAATGAAAAGAATGTTATTAAAAATTAAAAATTAAGCAACAATAAAAAAGGTTAAAATTTAGTCTTAAATATCGGTTGGAAAATAAAATTCATTAATAATAAATGTATTTCACTCTCGAGATATAAAGTGAGGCGAAAGTTGATTCCAAACACAAAAATAAAATAAAAACTTTGAGAATAGGCTTTGAATTGAAGTATAAGTAAAAAGAAGTGAACAACGAATACGAGAATAAAATATTCAAATAAATGCCTGTTATTCAGGAAATAAGAAAAGAGAGGAGAATGAGATGGAAAGGGTTTCACAACAAACAAGAAAGAGAAGAAGTGGAGGAATAATGGAGAAGAAGAAAAAGAAGTGCTTTCAATATTGAAATCTGATTTTAAGCCATAACTCTGTTGTTTAGAAATTCAACGCAAGACTTGTTGTTTGTATTCAAATTAGGCAATGAAGGAGTCGAGGAATGGCAGACGACTCGGGCGAGAAACTCATTAAACGCACTCTTAGTTTATGTCAGACTCGCTCTGCCTATCAATCCTTCACTAGATTTTCAGTAGACTCTCATTTCTAGAGTGAAAACAACGAAAAAACAAATGCAAGCCTTCATTGAAAACACGATTTGGGCCGAAATATAATCAATTTTTTGTTTACTTCACTCAAAGTTATACAATAATATTGATTCGAATTTACATTAATTTTTTCAATACATTCCAAACACGAGTGCCTTCACTCACAAGTGCTCTGAATTTGGTTTCTCAAGATTTTCATTTGCATAACAATGTTAGCATTCATGAACGAGCAAGGTAGCTCACACTATTTAACTGGATCGTTATAAAAAACAAGGGTTTTCCCAGGTTTAATTAAATTTAAAAAGTACTCTAATGGCGGAGTTTGGTGACCTCGTTTGTCAACTGGAAAATATAGGCTGCCTTCTTTAAGAGCATGGACAAATTAAATTTTTGAAAAAATCAGTGGATTCTATGTGATTAACGAGCGTTCAGTCGATTGAATACAATTTCATTTCAGAGTTTTAGATATCGATTAAAGAATTAGTAAATGTTTTCTGTATTATAGCTCTCGTATTACAGGTGTTGGACAGACAGACATAAAGAGAGAGAGTTATTCTGTGCTCCTGAGGAAAGCCTTTGCATTTCATTAGAGTTTTGTGTTTTAATTAATGAGCGAAAAAATGCATAAAAATTGTTTTATAAAAGTGAACGAAAAAAGTTCTCAAAACTTTTGTAATGAGTTTTCTGTAATTAATTTATTAATTAATGAAAGCAAAAGTGTTTTTCGAAAAATAGTAATGAAAAAAGTCATTTATTATTAATCTATGGCTTAAATAGAGGACTGACTTATTTAAGGGTATGTAATAAGAAACCTGAGTGCCTTTCTTCAAACAAATCCCAGTGCTCAGGGAACGGTGGATGTGAGCAACTAAACTATACCTGCATTTCACACCTAATTAATTGAACCATAAATTTATAAAACGAATGCCTATATTATGCACTGTAATGGCTGTGCGAAAAGCACTGGCATATTAACACAGAATAACTACTGTTGTTGTGAGAAAACCACAGAATTTTATTTGAAGATTTGAATTCAAAATAGAGACGAGAATTGAATTATTGTTTTATACATTAACTCAAAAGCATTTCAAATGATAATTATGTTAAAGAAATCGATCGATAGAATAGTCGTGTTTTGCATTTAAAACATCCTATCTATCCATAAATTTGCTTGTTTATAACGTTCACAACCATTAAATTGCATTAAAAAACTCATTAAAAGAAGAGCGAAATCGGAAAAATGATTTTTTCCATGTTTAGTCTTTTTTTTTTGCATGGATGGGCACGATTTACTGCTGCGCTAATTAGGAACGTTATCAATCTGAATTTATTTTAGTTACAATTTATCAAGCTATAATTTATCAATTATTTCTGATTGATTTTCTTGTGAAATGCAAATAGAAAGGGAGGGGCTGTTTGTTAAGACCCCCTCTGGTCATCAGTGCTTTTTATGCGTTGTCTGAGAGAATGAAGAATTTTCAGAACCTTTTAGTTCTGATGATACCATTGGATCATAAATTTTAACATAAAAATTGATGACATGATAAGAGTCAGAGAACAGCCCTCGCATACAATACACGAACACCTATGAGATAGTGGCCTTTCATCCATGCGATCATAAATTTTCGAGAAAATTCAGACACATTTGTGTCCATAGTTTTCGTAATTAAATGAAACAATAATTGAAAAAAATCTTAAGTAAACATTCAGTGAATTTATTGGCGAATGAAATATAAATGGAAACAAATATTACTTTTTATGATTAGAGAGTATAATAATAGTTCGACTATTTATTCAAATAAGTATTAAACCAAATATTATTCTAATTGTAAAACAGAAGAAGAAATTAATTGAATTCTTGTGATGTCTGTATGAATACGACTCAACTCATCAGATAATTAGAGCACAAAAACATAGCTTTGATTTATGTATCGTATTATATTGTGTTGCCTTCTCTACAGCCAAACCATTTGTGTCTGTAATCGTTGCAAACACTTGAGTGCATCGAATAGAGTTCCACTAATTTTTTTATACAAATAATACTTTATTATACAAATCAATCCTCAGTTTTAATTAAGAGCACAGAATAAGCAAATCTAACGATAGGACAGTTAGTCACTGATCCGTAAGGACTTAAGACAATTTGAGAATCAGTCCGCACAGAATAATGGGTTCGGAGGAAAAAATTATTCAATTAGTTGCCAACAAAAACAGATAACTAATCATTAAATAAGATTTAGAGAAAAAGTTAACAAAATTAAAACTTTTTCTTCTTTTTTATTGCAAAAAAATAAAATAAACTTAATGAATCGAAAGCTAATTTATCCAGATTTGCTCATTAATATTCCAGATCATTTGAGTCGTGGCATAAATTAAGGAATAACCATATATTTATCCGAGAAATTAATTTTTCATTCTTCAACTTTAATTGCTATGGAATTCCTCACAAACAATTGATTAAAATATGAATTTATATGAAAAACCATTATTTAATTAAATTTTAACGCTTTTACAAAATTATTATTTAGTATTCAACCAAGGGCGCAGAAGATTCTCCAACTTCGAGGGTCCCTTGGACCAAAAAATAGGGGGTATAGAGGGTATTTTCCTTACTCCTAAAAAATGCAAAAGTGGGAGTAAGGTAAGGAATTGTGTATATTTTTTCTTGATTCTAGGGGGGTTCGCTTATCCTCAAAAACTAGGGGGTATGCCCTCTTCCGCGCCGCTGATTAAAATTAAAATTAATTCACAAACAAATATGAATTTCATAAAATTTTTTTATAAATTGTGAGAAATCTTTGTTTTGAAGGTTTTATAAATGAATGCTTACCTAATGTGTGGAGTCTGGTATATGTAAGTGACGGACACTTTCCATTTATGTTAGGCCGGGTATATGTGACGTCACACTTATAGACACCCTCGTCAACAATATCCAAGGAAGTGATGGTCAGGTACGCGACACCAGTGGTGTTAATAGTATCTCCTTTAAAGTTCACTCTGTTTTGTGCGTAAACTTCGAAATCTCCCAAAACTTTTTTGTAGGACTGGCTGTAGAGGAATACCCGCTGCCAGTCGTTGGACACATTTTTTGTCCAGGTTATGAAGTAAATATCACCACAACCAGTCAGGTCTACTTCACAAGGCATGGACGCATCACCACCGATAAAGTTGGCTACTGTATGCACCCGACCCTCTGTGCAAAAAGTTAAAAGTTCATTAGCATTTAACTAGATAATATCTTATTTCAATTACAAGGAAACGGTTTAAAGAAATTTCAAATAATTACATAAAAGCATTGATTTTCACATTCAAGACATGAGTTCTGAATGTGACGAGAATTCAAAGTTCAGTATTAAAAGACTTAAAAGTTTATGTTTAAAAATAAAATTCATCTTTTACATGAATTTCATAAAATATACCTTCTTCTCATAGTATTAATGAGCTAGTTCATAAATATATAATGAATTTAATGCATATTCCATAAGATAACTGGTGAAACATTTTTTATTGAAAAGTGCTTTTATTTAAGTGAAAGAATTCATTTTAAATGTTATATTGTTTTAAAAGATGAGTTCCGAACATTTTCATATATTTTTTATTATAAATTATGATTTTTTAAAAAGTTTATTAAAAATGAATTTTGAATTTCAATCGTGGGCTTTTTAATATCAAAGAAAGTGATTGGTGTAGAAGAGAATCTATAGGGAATTAATTGAGTGGTGCGCAGGGATATAATATCAGGTCTTTGAATAAACAGTAGAATAGTTCTTCATTTTTTGAACCTTCTACTATTAAAATATTTTTTAAAGAAATATCATGCTAGGTTTCTGGCTCAAAAGTGTCCTTAATTTTTAATAAGTTAACAAGATATTTTCTGTTATTATCGAAAAAAATAAAAATATTGGGTTTGTCTCTATCATCATTAAAGTCGCTTTTGAAGTACTAGAGAACTGAACTAGTAAGGTTATCACCCCCATGGGTGATTATAGGTTCACATTATACTATAAGTAAGGGAAATAATTATAAGGATATTTTGGGAATATTTTTATAATGATTTAAACCAAGGATGACCAAGGGTGATTTTTCAAAACTTGTCTAGGGGGGTCTAGGGGGTGATTTTTTAAATTTGCCGCCATGCAAATACAAGCTACCTCGCTTCGCTCACCCCCTCCCCCTCGTATTTTGGAAAAAAACTCAAATGGGGACCAAGGTAAAATATTTGCCGCCTCGCTTCGATCGGCAACGACAGAAAGGGAGCGTGTACACCTAAAATGTTAAATTTTCGAAAAATTCTAAGGGGGATAATTGCAAATTTTCGGCTCTAGGGAGATATTTCCTCTACCTCCTTGGCCATCCCTGATTTAAACATTAATATAAAATATTGTTAAGAAAATAATAAGTTAACAAATAAATTTGACCGGATCAGATTAGAGAAGTTTAATTAACTTGTAAGACTTGTCAAAATTCTTGTTTACTTAATCAAGATATTTTTGCCGCCAAAATAAGTCTACTCGAGCTCAAATGTTAAGGGGTATCTAAGCTACACCCCTTGCACATTCCGGGAAAACATTCATAACATTTATAAATATGTGAGAAAATCGTATAAATTGTCAATAATTTTGTTTTCGATGACAAAAGCACTCGAATAATATTGAATGAGTGGAGCGACTGCACAATAGAGAGGAGCGAATATTGTTTGTCACGAGAATAGGATTTCATAGCACAAACCCATCGATGGACAGTAATATTAGGATCGACTGCTGTTGACTGCTGTGTCGGCTCATACTTCAAATTCAATGGATAAACAGTTTTGCAATAGTTTTGATCCGAAATTATTTTTCATATAATATTAATCTCATATTTAGTCCGAAATATATTAGTATTTATTGGATCTATGAATAGGGATATTATCGGAGAAAAATAGTTTTCAAATCGGTTTTGTGTCATCTGAAGGGTTCTTCCACTCTAAATGGACAGCACTTTAGGATTAGGGCTTACATTAAGGCATTTGACAATTGAATGAATGATGTTTTCTATCATATTCTGAGTGCCTCCAAATCAATGGCTTTTTCACTAGAATTGAAGAAAAATAATCCCACACTTTGCAAAATAGATCATCATGGTTATTTACTAGACTGAACTAAACTCAATTGCACTTAATACAAGTATTAAAGTTGAATGCTTATAAGCAATTTATAAAAATTCTCTTTGAATTAATGGAGATATTACAACAAGAACTCAAACCTACAGTCATATGAACGACCAAGAGTGCCCCGAGGCAATTGTTGATAAATAATTCAAATAAACTGATATACGAATGAAATACAAATAAAGCTGACCTAGTTTTTCAATATCATCTCTGGGAATAACACAGGAATTTGATGCGACTATGGTAAAATTAATGGAGGTTGATGCCCTTGAGCATCACAGTGTTTTTGTCACTGGAATTCTCGCATAAAATGTTTAAACATATTTTATTACCTCTTTTCTCACATGATTTGCATATTTCGTGAGTTTTTATAATTCAATTTACACTTTGAGCTCATCGTATGTGTCATTCGAAGTGTTGAATAAATTGTTTCAATATTTTACTAATGAAAATATTACTCCATTTTATGCGAATATCAGAATTATTTTTAGAATTAGTTGCAAAGCTGTTTATTTGATGTTATCCAGCAATTGTTTCGTTGATGCTAAATGATCATGCTCATTGTTTGAAGAGCTCAGATTACATGAGTAAATTACTCATTAATTTGATGTAAAATTATTTATTCCTAATTAGAGTTATAATGAATTAATTCTTAGAACAGAAAACGAATGTTTAATTTCTAGACTTTAATCGAAAAGTTATTCAAATTTAATTAAAGCCAAGCTTTTAATGGCTTTAAATCGATTTATTACCCTCTCTCTCTCTCTCTCTCTCTCTCTCTCTCTCTCTCT
>JAQGCS010001991.1:0-11492 GCA_034702105.1 Fuscozetes fuscipes | reverse complement strand
GCAAATTCCAAATGGTATGCTAATTAGCCGACTCTCTCTCTCTCTCTCTCTCTCTCTCTCTCTCTCTCTCTCTCTCTCTCTCTCATAAAAATTCAAAACCAATCGATTGTAATCTAAAAGAGTGGCAATAATTTGAGTCACGAACTTTTGTCTTAAGAAATTTGCTGTTAATTAATAATTCAAATGAGAGACAAAACAATAAGTACTGAAAAATTCATTTGAATGGAAAATTTGTGAACTTCAGACCAATTATGCGAAAGTGATTTAAATAATATTAAATAATTGTTATTAAGAAGAAAACAAATTCTTGATTACTAACAGGGATGGGCAAGGAGTATTTTCAGAAATAGTATACCAAAAACACTGAGAAATGAGGGTCTCTTGAGATATTACCAATTTTTCCCCAAATTGACCAAACATTTTATTCTCTCTTTTGATAAAATTGTCTTTTAACTGGGTTTGAACTGTACGCATAATTTTTAAGCCTATTAGATCCAGATTTAGGCAAAATGGCAGCTTTTTGGCTCTTTTACTCCCACTTCTGCATCCACTTTGAGTTTTGAAAATCTGCCTGTATCCCCAAGAGCTGGAAAACCTTGCTCATGTCTGATTACTAATCAATAAAAATAAGGCTTTTAATTAAAAGCTTTAATTTGAGAATCCATTGAATTTTCCGTTTGTTTGGATAACTCTTTTCAAAATAATTAAGTATTATTTCAAAACATTTCTTAAGATATCGAGAAATGAATGATTGAATCGATAAAAATGATCGAACTTTCAGTTTCTTTCAATTAATTTGCATAAAATTCACTGCAATTTCTTTTGTTGTTTTACGTGAGAAATGCTTTTACTCTAATTTGCTTTCAATAAATTACTGTAACTTTCATTAGTTTTTTTAGTTTCAAAACTCATTACTCAAATGAAAATCACAAATGAATTAAATATAAAAAGTATGAAAATTCAAGTAATTAATTAAATACTCAAATGTTTTAAACAAACAAACGTTTAAATAAGTTTCTTTAGAATTGGACTTTTGATGATCAGATGTTAGAAATGCCTTTAATTCCATTCCCATTAGATATTTGTGACCCACAACTAAAACAATGATAAACTCAACTGAGCCCTGGCTTATGTCAAATCTAGGGTTCACTCGACTATTAGCCAAAACACACAAATCAAACGATAAATGTGTATAATTGGGTCAAAATCGGTGTTCATTTTCAAGAGAATAAGAAAATCCAATATTTGTTTTTCAATTAAACTATTCGTGAAATTCATTTTCCAATTGTTATTCGTTTGTTTGACTTTTCTGTGTTTCGTATTTGAATTATATAACTAATTATGTGAAAGGAATTCATACAAAACATAGAAAAGCACTTCAAATGAAAGCTAATATTTGATCAATAATTCAAACCATGAGTTCAATCATTTCGAGGATTTACCATAAGATTCATATTTAAGACAAAGATTTCCTTACATTTGTTGCAGACATCGATTGCATTGTATTGAAACGTATCTCAAAAACAATTGAAACAAACGAATGAATTCTTACCTAAAATGAAGGAAAAAATTGATTAGAAGTGCAATAATTTAATGAAACAAATAACATAATAAGTGGAAAATTAAGTAAATTACAAAAATTAAATTTAACTTTTATGCTTGATTGAAAATTAGCGAGCAATTACACTTTAAGTAAAGCACTCAAGTAAGGAATTTTTAACAATGCTCAATCTATATCTTGGTCTAATAAGTGACACAAAAAAATGATGTGAAATATTTGGATTAATTCTGGAGAGTTTTGAAGTTTGGTTGGGAAAGTTCATCAATTCTATTAGATTATACTCTTGAAAATTTTTGTGCCAATTAATTATTGAGTACTTTTTTTGCGAATAACAATAGGTTTAGACCCGAAAAGTAGTGAACAATCGTTAGATTTATTGTGTAATATATTAGAAAATGCACTTAAAATGAGTGAAAAATCTGCACAAAAATCACTTCACGAGTGGATTAATATAAGGAGAAATTGTTTTCTCGATTCAACACAATTTGTAATTACGTGCAAAAGAAAACACAATAAAAATAATTATCTCATACTTTGAATAGTCGTCTACTCATTGCTTAAGTAATTATAAGTAATTTCTGCTCTCAAACAACAAAACACAATACCTTTTAAATTGACTGCAATTCAAAATTGAATGTTTAACAGAAAAAAGTTGTGAAACTGAAGCCAAAAACAAAACAAATTAGTCGTCAAATAAAGTGAATTACATTTTCTCTCAAATGAAGAGCAAAGAAATCATTGAATTTTATTTTTGTTTTTGGGTTAAATAAACTCAACAAAAGATAATATAAAATATTTCAAAACCTAATTGAGTTATCAAATCGTGTGAATAATTGATGAGAATTATTATCAAATTAAATGTTAATAAAAGTGTATTTAATAGTTGAGAAAAATATGATTTGTTTTTCACTATTTATTTATTCAGTGATTTGTTCGCTTCAATGAGAAAAATCTAATCAATTATTCGCTTCATTATTATTGAGTAACTTATTTGAGGGTAAATGAAATTAAATGAGTATTTCATTCAATTTCTTAACAAATTGCTATGAATCTGATGAATATTTTGATAAAATCTAATCAACGAAAACACAATAAAATTCAATGAAAGTAAACATTTTCAATGAAAATCTTTTGTGAGTCTCTAATATCAAATTGAATTGTTATTAATTGCATTGATTTGAAAATAAAATTTAAATTCAATTATGAACGAGGAGAAAGTAATTACATTTACATATAAACCATGGATTGTATTACAAACTCATTGAAAATTTATTCGTATTCAACGAATGCATTTGATTTACAATTTGATCCTCACTTCGAATGTCTGGAGAAGAAGAACATAATAATAGACTTCACTGAATATCAATGAGTCTTAGGTTCGGACGTCTCTTCTAATAATAGTATATATTTGAGAGAAACTAAAAGTTTTACACCTTTTTTGATATCAGACTAAAGGATCGTTCAGTGAATGTCTAAGAAAACACTGTTTCAGAACTAAAATAAGAGAAATTAATTTGAAATTCAAAGTGTTTGGAATCTAAGAGCGAAACCACAATCAATAATCATAATTATAATGATTTCGGTTTCAGATCTGATGGCCTTTTAAACACATCCCGAACACAACAAACACTTGTTTGGCCGCAAAACAGAAGAAATCATATTTAAATTGATATTCACATCAGTGACAGATGAGTTGTAATCACATGTAATTCAATCAAAATTTTATGTAAGTTTTGGGCACAAAATCAAATTAAATGAACGGTAAGATCACTGGTTGTATAGATTTTGCCCATTAATACATTACTCAATTAGCATAATGTCTGCAAACCATACAT
The DNA here is from genome assembly GCA_034702105.1 of Fuscozetes fuscipes. Taxonomy (NCBI): domain Eukaryota; kingdom Metazoa; phylum Arthropoda; class Arachnida; order Sarcoptiformes; family Ceratozetidae; genus Fuscozetes; species Fuscozetes fuscipes. Next base: position 8,096 of record JAQGCS010001991.1, on the reverse strand, counting down.
ACATTTACAGAACATGTCTCTAATGTTTACTATTGGAATATATTCTTATTTGTTAGCGAATAACAAATTCATAGAGAAAGAGAGTAATCAATCATTTGTTTTGCAACAGAAAAGGGTTAAGAAAAATGTTTTCTTCCAGAATATGAAAATCAGATATTTTTGTTACGAAGAGGTTATTAGTCTTGAAATTCATAAAAACATATTTTGCTGTTTAGTTAGTCATTCAAAGCAATGGACTTTAGGGCAAATGTGTTGTTTGATTAAAAAACTGCTTAATTCGCAAATTTTGTGGAAAATTTAATATTTATGGAATCATTTTTATAAAAATTAATTGAAATTTAAAATTCAATCAAATATTCAGCGATTTTTATCTGAAATTAGACGGAATCGATAATAATTTGTTTGCCAGAATTCAAGACCACCAAGGCATTGAGACAGGCAACTCACTGATGATATAATTGAGTGTCTTGACAGTTTGATACAATTTACTTGTTGAGCCTACACTTCCTGAACCTTTTGTTGACTGCAAACAATTAGCGGTTGTTATCATTAAAAACTGATTAGAAGATAACAAAACAGTGCACTCAAATCAGACGAATTATAATTAAATCATTAGTTTATAGCAAATATTTTAACAGACAATTTAAACTCCTTTTTGACGGAATATATGACAGTTTTGAATACAGATTTCGTAATTAAATATCCATTAAATGGTCTAAAAATTGAGTGTATTTCAAAATGACTGACAATTAGAATATTCGCTAATTTGTATAATTTGTATTCAAAAGCGATAATCATTTGTTTGAAGTCAATAATAGGCGTAATAGACATTAACGAAGATTAAAAACTTCTAATCTAATGTCTAATTCCTCTCAATTTAGACTTAAAATTGCGGAACATATGTGCGAAACCTGTGCTGTGAATAAAGAAGTGCTCAAAAGTATGTTTTTCGCTAACAACTGATAGATATTTAAAGTAATGATTCAATGAATGACTGCATTCATAGACTGTGTGTTGGGTTGACATCAAAATGAGGAGTCGTTTCGCTTCTTTAGAACTACGGAAGTGAAGTTTTTTTTAATGGTTTTAAGACACCGTTAGGCCTATGAATAGACCTCTTCATCAAAAGGCAAATAAATGTGATGTCAAATGGGTTTTACATAATTTAAGACTCCATTTAAATATGTATTTGTGTTAAGAGAAGAGTTGAATAAAACTTATATTTGAAAAGAGAAAAAAGTTTAATAAATTGAAGAACTTATTTGAGAACTCAATCAAAACTTTTTTCACTGAATATGTAATAAAAATGTGAAAAATTGAAAATAAATTTGATTTGAGATTTGAATTAGAAATGTGTGTTAAGAGAAGAGAATGAATGATCAATAAAATCATTTCAAATGATATAAAGTCATTTCTCATCGCATCGATTGAAAAAAACATTTTTAATATTTATCTCTCATATAATAAATTGAAAACATATTTCGCACTACATTTCCGGCACTCTATTAATAGTGGGGATAACTATTTTAAGCTAATGTCTGCTATGTATTAATCATTAATAAAAATTTCTCGAAGAGAATAATGTTTGGAAAATCATTTTTCAAACTAAATAATGCAATAATCGGAATAAATTCGTGAATCACAGCCCTTGAAACCTAGTTTTCCAATACTTTTTCGAGTTTAGGGCAAAACTCAGACAAAAACTAAATCAATGAACAAAACAAAACAAAAAGGCTTTTCAGAGCGTCTCGTATTTAAGTTTGATTTGGAAGGTGGGGTCAGAATGAGAAATGCATACAATTATTTTATTATTTAATGAATTCATTTTACATTAATTCCTAGATTTTAGTCTCTAATCGTTGAATCGAATCCATTGAATAAACAATTTTTATCCAAAAATATGTTATTATTTTGATTAGAGATTTGTTTGACTCCCTTTCGAATACAGTTATTTGACAGCGAAAGCCATGCTTTCAAATCACTGGGTGTACCCAACTCTCAAATTAGTTCAATTTAGGACCTGTTCGACTTTGAGAACAAAATTACCATGAAAAATCTAAACCTTAATAGAAACTCATTTTTCAAACACTGATTATGCAGTTAAGGTCCAGTTTGTTGAGCACCTTGGTTATTAAACATTTTATTACTAATTTTACATCAGTTTATGTAAAGTAATTCTGATTTATTAGAATAAAAAAATTCTCACAAATAATTTAAATACAACTCCGAAGAAATGAATTGTAATAAAAATTGTTAACACATTTAATGAACGTCTCATTCCATCCATTCTTTTGATAGATAATTGTTTGGATCAGAAATTGAGAGAATTTATTTGAGAATTGAAACTCGTATTTCATTATAAAGATATCAAAACTGTCAAACACCAGAAGAAAAGTATTACTTTAGAAGAGAAAACATTTGATTTCAATTCAAATTCAAAGTATTATTATTTTATTTGTGAATAAATTATTTGACTATTTTTGTGGTAAAAATTGAAATGTATTTTATTCTAATTTTTGCTCTTTGGCTGCGGTTCGCACCCAAACCAATAATAATAAATTTCTTGAATTTTATTATTATATTTCCGTCAGTTTATAACAGAATTTGATTTTATTGTTTTTCTTCACTTTTGCACCGACTTTCAGCTCAACAGAAGAGTTAAGCATTAAATTCATTGCAAAGCATTTCATAAGAGATTTGGTGAGTTTTATAACGATCACAAACGCCTACCTTTTTGTTTGATAACAGTTTTGTTTCTAAATATTACTCTCAAGAATATAATAAATAAATAAGAAATGTTTTCACTTCAAAAATTAGGACAATTACTGATTCAGTATTTCATTCATTCGTTGACTTATATATAGATTACGACTATTTGTTAATACAATTGAATCGTAAAACAAAAGTATTTTCTGAATTAGATTTTGAGTTTTGAGCGCTTTATTTGTTTAATGAATGAATAGATGTTTTTTCTTTCCATTAAGTACTCTATGTTTGGAAATGTTTCATAAAATCTCTTAATTCCTAATCGCCTTAAAGTCTATTTCGAATTCACAGCCGAATAAAAAAACATTAAAATTAAGAGTTTATTCACATCTTTGTCGAGTGAACTGATTAAACCAAATTCAGACCAAATTTGAGTGAATTTTACTATATTTTGATCACTTGATTGAACACAAGACGATGTTAACCCCAAATCCATTATACTTTTTGTGAAGCGCTGAACAGAATATTAATCGATGTCTGACTTAAATATTAAAAACAACATTCGTTATAATAATTATCATTCATTGGAATAAACTTGAATTTCATATAAATTATGACAATTTGAATGCAATTACAAAACAAAATCTAATCGTTTTACTAAAAAACTTTGAATTCATAAAATAGAACATAAATTACAGAATAATTATAACAATTATTATAATAATTATCATTGAATGACATTGATTACGAATGTAAGACATTCCTATTGAGGATTGTATCGGAAATAACTGTAACGTAGAGACTGTGATCTCATGGCTTAACCCAAGTGTAAGAAAAACAATCGAGTAAAATTTCGGTGACATAAACTCCAAAGAATTTCTTATATTTAATCGAGAGTTCAGCCGAAAAAAGTCAAATAAAGAGTATAATAAAGAAGACAATCGTTTATATATTCCTAATAATCGCTTTGAATAGAAGAACAACGGTTTGATTGTATGGTAACCTTTGAAACTTAAAGAGGTCTGTCCTCTGATGTGTCAAACGCAGAGACAATCAGACTCACGAGGAGTGAGATAACAGTTCACCCGAACTATCAAACCATTGATAATAATATGGAAAACGACTATATTTTAGTGCAATTTTATGAAACGCATCGCTCGTTAAGAGCTATAAATTTGAAGACAAAAAATACTCAAAGAATATGTGCTTTACTTTTGAATAAAAAATTAAAAGAAAATATTGAACACAAAAATAAAAATTAATGAATGAATTGATTGTCTTCTCTGTTGGGGTCTATTGAATGCGAAGCTATTCATAAGTAGTTTTGATTTCATATTTTCTTCGTCTCATTTGTTTGACAATAAAATTAATGATCAAAACAATTGTCTCCGAAAGTGATCCAAAAAATTCGATTATAAGTGGAATAAAATTGTAGAAAAACTTTTGATTTCTCTACTTTTGCCATAAATTTGAGCCAATTTCAAAGGAAATCCACAGACATTATAATAGTCTTTAGACCTATTCTTCCTCATCGGATGGTTTCAAAGAAGAATGATCATAGTAAAAAAGTTTAAATAAAAACAAACCGTTTTTTGATCTATAATTTGATTGATAAGCTATAGTCAGATAACCGATAGCTTGTCTCAAGATTTTCAGTCATTGATTATAGTGTTATAATATATGAGTGAATGAATGGATTACTTCCCGATTATATACTCATATATTCTTACAGTTTATTCATTCTGTGCTCCAATTCTTCTGCTCTAAAGACCAGTGAATGCATAAAGAAGTCAATTATTCCGCAATCTTTTGCTTGTTTTTCGTATTAAAAGAGTTTAATTCATAAGCAATGCATTAAAATTGATGATAAATTTATAACATTTTTCGGGCGTATTATAAATATTAATCCTTTTTTTGGAATAAAAATAAGTTTCTGTAAATTTAGAGTAAAAACCAACAAAAAAATTGTTTTGTAATTTTGCAGCACTTAATCAAAGATGGATTGAGTCCAGTCACTGATCTTGAAATTGAGATGAAGTCTAACTTAATTTCAAGAAATCGTTAGATTTTACCACGAATTTAAGGGTTAAACAACTTTTGCAGACAAAAAATATTTAACAAAAAAACTAAAAATGCAATCAATTGTGTCGATTATCATTCAATGTCGATAAAATTAGTTTAAAATATTTTTTGTACTCAGTTTTCAATAACTATTTCAATGGGTTAAGGATTTAATCGCAAATAATCGAAGACTTAATAATTGATTGCTTTTCAACTGTAAGACAAATTGTAATCCGACGGCAATTTATTGATGGGATGGAGAGGAACGCCATCTAATGGAGCTCTGCTCACTTTCAACTGTACTAATTCAACGATTTGTTTGTTTGTTGGGTGACACAATCTTGATTGTTTTGTAATGTCTATAATTTAGGTTCTAATGTGAAGTCATTTTGGCAAAAATGAAGACATATTTGATGAATAAAGTCTTCTTCGGAAACGATTTTGACATTTTTGGTCTAAATCCTTGCTTTTAATTACTTTGACCTAAATTTTTGAGCACTTTTAGAATAAATTATAAAATGTAATGAAAATTGAAGATATATTTTATATATAAATATATATATATAGTGAGTGCTAAGTGTGTGAAAAGAAAATAATCTCATCTTTGTTTATAAAATGAAACTTAATTAAGGGATAACTATTGTATAAACTATTGCATAAAAAGACATTAATTTTATTTCTCGGTATTCTTTGCGGCACTCATTTCGACAAACGGATGGAGTGAATGAAGGGTTTCATAACTTAAACAAATACTGTCTTCTGTCTGTTTGTGTAAACGATTTTTATTCCGATTCAATAATAAAAAGATTATCACAGAGTTTGAGATTTTCTGATTTGAAACTTTGAAAACTTCCTGCTCTTTTGAATCACCGAAAAGATAACAATCAACTATTTCTATAAATACTGAGAAAGTATTGAATCTTGATTTCTATCAAAATTACATTTTTGTTTGTTATCAAAATGAAGAATAAAAATGAATATAATGGAAGAGAAAGGAGAGGGAGAGGGAGAGAGGGAGAGAGAGAGAGAGAGAGAGAGAGAGAGAGGGAGAGAGAGAGGAAGAGAGAGAGAGAGAGAGAGAGAGAGAGAGAGAGATTTGTCAAAAGTTTTATTATTGAAAATTATTTGTATTTTTTTTATTTAGTGAAGGAATGAATTTTTCATTTTGAAGACTCACTACTGGAATACCGGTAGTTCTAAGGGTTAGCGAGAGAGGGAAAGACATTATTATTATTATTGCATTAATACTGGTTTTGAATATATTTAATGTTGTATTGACTAATAGTTAGAACAAATATAAAGAGATTTAGAGATAATTTTTATTGAGTTCTGAAAAAGAGATTTGAAGTGTCGTACGAATGAGTGAATGGAAATTCTATTATCTCCGACTTTAGACAATCGGAAATCCTATTAATAGCCAATCGTCACATCAATTCCTGTGCGCAGAATAATAGCGAATATTTTACAACTTCCTCTCTATTTATAAATGAAATGATAATCGTTTTAATTCTGTTTTGTCAGTGAGTTTTGGAAATGTGGCCACAATTGGGTTAATGTCCAAAAAAGGTTTCCTTCAATGCCTTAACAATAGGAGAAAATCAGTGCAAAGCGAAACAAAACTCAATTTGAATGCGATTTCTATGCAAATCACGAGTTAATGAAGAGTTTGTGTTACACTTCTGTTGTTTCATAACCTCTACTACTGATTATGGTATTCAATATTATTCACAAAACAATACATTGTTTCCCAAAACAACAAATTAATGGATATTTTAACAAAAAGCCCAAAAAATAAAATCAAAAGGAATTAACAAAATTTTCGATCAGTTAAGCCTTTGAAGGCTTTAGCTCTCTCTCTCTCTCTCTCTCTCTCTCTCTCTCTCTCTCGGTTTATTGATTGGATTGTATCATGGTACGTTTTGAGTTAAATAAGCCAATTATGTTCGAATAAAGGAATTGAAAAATAAATAAGTTTTGGTTAAGTTTGAAGATATGCTATTTGTGTGACTCAAAGGATTTATCCTTTAGTGCCGTCATAGCAAATGTGATGATAGCACAGCTGCAGCACCGGTAATATCAAAGCCTTTGACTCAAAGAATCACGACTTTCAACACCTGTGTCCATACTATCAATTAGTTTGAAAAGTGAGACATGAGATGACAAATACCATAAAACTTTTATGGCTTAAAACTGAAAGCTTTGGGAAACAAATGTCACCAACTTTTGTGAAAAATATTTTAAATTAGCAAGCTCTTTTCTAAATGTTTAGTGTTTAGTGCAACAAAATAATGGATAATTGTGTAGAGTATATGTTGTGTGAAATTTACATAAACAAGAATTTATAGAAAAAATGTTATTTTAGTTTAAAATTGTTTTCGGAATGTTTTTACACAAAAGTTCATATTTTGGTTAAATTTTTGAATTTTCAAATAATAAGAGAATAATTGAATGCAAAGAAAAATATAAAAATGTTTTTCTGTCCGAACGGAAGGCAAATAACTTTTGGACACAAAAGCAAAGTATCGGTTCTTCTCTATAGAAATGCCACCAATTCTTTGAATACAAGACTCGGACACAACTAAAAGGGAATGCATTCATTTCATTCACATCTGAAAGCTATTCATATAAAACTGTGTTTAGCGAAAGGGAGCGAACCCTAAGAAAAGCAGTAAACTTGTCTTTGAATGCAGTGATAGGACTGATAGGACGGCAGTGCAGTGCAGTGCCTCTCCTTTTGTCAACGCTTTCTGCAAAAGTTCCCCAAAATCTTATGTAAACATTGAAATACCAGAGTTCTAAAGATTAAATCCTCTTTGACTCACACATGTTTGGGGCACAGCCTTCCACTGGTGTGCGTGAGAAGAGTGGATAAGTGGGAGGGAAGTGTGATCTCGTGCTGTTCTGCATCCACTAATTCGCAGCCATTTTTCACACTTTCAGCTAAAGACTGTCCGGAGTTTAGATAGAAGGACATTTTCTTATGGTTTTGGTCTCGAATTACATCTACGATAAGATCAGTTCAAAAATGAGTTGAAGTTTAGTCGAAATGATTTAAAAGTCATTTTTTGATCAAATGTTTTGTTTGAGTGATGTTTACAAACATTAAGTTTCAAATGATTTGACTTTTCGTGAACTTTGCTTTGAAGTGATGTCAACAGATATGACATTAATTAGTTTGTTATTAGTCTTTGTATTTGTGAGTCCGAGCGTCACATCAGAGGAATTGTGTCCAAAAGTGTGTTCGTGTTTGGGATCATTAGTCGACTGTTCGAACCGTCGCCTGTCATCAGTTCCTCAGCCGATACCCAAATGGTGTGAATTATTAGAGT
>JAQGCS010001990.1:0-11500 GCA_034702105.1 Fuscozetes fuscipes | reverse complement strand
TTTGTAACACAACTCAAAACTATTCACGAATTCATACAAACATTTGTGAAAAGAACTGCACTAAAGACTGTTCACAAGTTTATTATACACTCAGTTTGGATAACAAATACTATTTAACGAAATCCGATTCAAAAATTCAAATCAAATTTAAGTCATCGCAAGAATTTTGTTACGAATCTGAAGCCAAGACTTCAATCGTATTATACTTTTCAGACATCGGAGGACTCATATCCTTATGGTTTGGTCTGTCATTCATTGATATGAGTTCTCTCATCAAATTGATGATGGCAATTTTAAAGAAAAAAGTGCTCCTTATAAGTAAATTAATCCGAGCAAGTAAATTTTTTAAGAGCATTTATAATAAATTCAAAATGAATATACCTTTTGAAATTTTGATCAAGATTATAGTTAGAATTCATAAGTTCAATTGGAGAAAATTTATGACAGTTATTACGTTTCCAGTGTTTTTGTACCAGGTTTGTTTGATAATATATACATATTTACAGTTCTCTACTGAAGTAAGCGTTGATATAATCTCTTATAGAGATTCTGATAATAATATTCGATATAATGTTTTGCCGGCTATTACTGTATGTAATGACAACATATTCGGGGAACTCCTCTTCAATAACATAACAAAACCCGATCTCTGGAATACAATTCATATAAATTATGCCAAAACTTTAGAAATAATGCCTTTAATTGAGGAGAAATACCAAATTGATTCCATCGAAACCAACGACATATTCATTAATAATCTGACTCAAATGTTCCTGGCGCACTTTATTACAACATATGATAAATTGGATTTGATAACTTACAATTTTCTCAAACCATTTATAAATGTCACTGATGTTAATCAATACAACAGTAATAAGAATCGTTTGGATAATAAACACAAATCAGGACTCAATTACTTACGACTTGAACTCGATTTCTATTATAGAAAGGGTTTGTTGTGTTTAATAAACACTGATTTTATCATAAAAAATGAAACTCTAATCTATAGTACAGAGTGTTATCGAATACATGACATCATAAAAACATTGTCTCCTTTCGGCAAATGTCTCACATATTTCTATGGCTTCGATACAAACAAACAAAACATATATTTAAGATTATCTCAATTTTGGCTACAATTTGAACACTTTTCTAGTAACTTATACTATTCAAGCAAGATACAAACATTGAATCATCAGTTTATTATTCATTCAACAGATGCATTACCTGTGCTCACTGACGATCAACTATTCTTTACGGATACTTCATTAAGGAAAGGAACTGGATTCCTTGTTAAACTTATCAAATATGAGTTCGAAAGACTTCCCAAACCTTATGACACAAATTGTTATAACTATGGAATCAGTACTCGATTTCAATGTCTAAATGACTGCTATTTTGAAGGATATAATGATTCGATTCACTGTATTCCCAATTCTGAGAGTTTATATACATTTCCTTTCAACGATGAAAAGGAAAATGAGAACCAATTATTTTGTGAGAATGACGACCAAGATTCAATCAAAGTGTTAAATATTGAACTCATAAAGCAGTGTAATCTAAAATGTTTGGTTTCATGTGTCGATCAGTTGTATAAAACACAATATGAAGAAACAATTAGTGAACCAGATCTCGATATATCGATTAGATTTCTTCTGAAAGACAGTTATTACACGAAAATTAAATATTCGCCAAAAATGACATTTTATTCACTGCTTATCGATATCACAAACACATGGAGTCTATGGTATGGAATCAGTTTTAAACAAATCTTTCAAATTATTGTCATTTTTACAAAATTGGAAAAATTGATTCTGATTTTGATATTTATTGGCAACAAGTTTAAAATTGCAACTATCATTAAAATTAATGTCAAGGTAAATTCAATTACTTTTTTAATTTTAAAATTTGACTCTGATTAATTTATTTACAGTATATTTCGTCATTAGTGTTAATTCTATTACTTATTCATCAATTAAATGGAGTAACGAAAAAATACTTCAATTTTGAATCGCGAATCAAAATTGATATCAGGGACAATTTAATTGCAGAATACTATCCCAAAGTAACTTTATTAATTCAAACCAATATTTACCCAATTGATTTATTCAATAATATTCATAATTATGCGAATAATGAGATGTTTGATAAAGACCTTTGCAGAATAATAATGGTTCAAGTTCCATTTGTTTTTCATCTTTCCAGAATATTAGTCGATTGTCTTAATTACACTCAAATGCATTTATTGAATAGAAATTTAATTTCAAGGATTGCTAACAATACTGGCATTTATTTTAAAATTGAAAATCACATTTTAAATCTAGCAAACTTTACTGATTTAAAACTTGGTTGGTTCTATCAATCGAGAGCAAGGTTTAACCAGGGCTTAATGATTACAATAACTATTTCTAATATAAATCAATTATACAAAACAAGCAGTGAAACGAACAAGATTATTTTAAATATTTATCATAAAAATATTAAAACATTGGAAACTCTACAAAGAGTTGTACTCCACTCTCAACCCATTCCAAACTTCGATGAATTGGTGTTAAAAGAATATTCTGAACCGATTTCAGATGAGTACAATTTAGTTGTGACAAACACTTTGAGAACATATTTGGAACCACCGTTTGGAGACTGCAGTCATTATTCTGCAAATATTGTCCGACCTTTTAATGATAGCTTTTACATGCAGTGCTATAGATTGTGCTTGGCAAAACAATATCAAATACATTTTAATTGTACCCCACTTTTCATCGAAGACTCTATCAGTGAATTGGATTTTCAAACAAATGACAAAACTCTCTGTAGTTTTGAAATATTACTTAATTCGGAAGAAATTGAATTTAATAAACGAATTGTAAATAAATGTCTCAAATATTGTCCGAAAGACTGTCTGACTGTCGACTACTCCACAAAAGTGAAGAGAACTGACTCTCAAATAGGAAACGAGTTTTGGTATAATTTGTCTGAAAGTCAGCGCTTTTACAAAAAGAGTTTGATTTGGGACTCAACGCAACCGATGTTTGCATACAATGAAGAGTCTGTTATGTCATTCACTGATTACTTGTGTTATTGCGGAGGACTCATAAGTCTGTGGATCGGCACAAATGCTAACAAACTCTTCGTTTGTTTATTAGAATCTCAGTTTTGGGTAAATCTTTGGCTTAAATTACAAGAGTTTATTGGATGGAAAGCCCGAGTAAATCATATAACTGTTAACCCAATTAATCTAGTAAATAATTAAATGGTTGTGTCGATAAACTAAGGACTAGGATCTTAAGATATAGAGACGGAGCAGGGTTCAATATGAAACAAGCGATATGCTCGTGCAATTTTCATTATTCAATCAAAACTATTCTTATAAACCAGATTTAAAAGTTGTTTAGTTCACGAGATTTCAGACTTAACAAAATCAATTCAAAATATTGACTAATTGATAAATATTTGATTAATTGAATCAAAATCAAAATGATTGGAAACATAATTATGAATCTAATTGGCCATGTTGGCAAAACAGTTGCTGTCGTCAAAAGCATATTCAACGGATCTCATCACGACTTGAGATACAAAACAAATTCAATGTCGAGTTTGGAGACAATACAGTCGAGGAAATGTCATTTTGTCATTGAATACTCAGACGACGACTCGTCCGACAGCTATGACCAGTCCTACAGTGCCTTTGAGAACAGACATCGAGTTTATTTGAGACAACAGTTCAAACTTCCAGAGTTTATATGCGACGGAATGTTTGTATCGCACGACCAGTTCATAACACTGGACACCGAAGACGGCATCAAAATGTTACATATTTATCATTACAACAGAGGAATGCATTGTAGTGCCACTGACCGACAGATGGACAGCCATAAGTTGTGGCGACTATTCTGTGATTATAAGACTGGTTGGAGTTATTTCTATGGCAGGGACCGGGTCTACAGAAAGTATAAAATTGTTTTTTAAGCACAATATCTGACAATTATTTGCCGAAAAAATTTTAAAAATCAATAAAATCGTTTCAATCTCTCCAGTGATTATTCATTGCGATATTTATCATGGTAAACTTTTGATTATGGAAACATAAGTTTTAAAAATGATTAATGCCATCGATCAAGTGTTAGACCTCTTTGTTTAGAGTCACTCAAAGGTTTATTTTAATTTCATTTAATTTATTTTAATCTCATTTTACTTCACTTATAGTTTTATTATTTTCTAATTTTACCCATTTTTTACTTATTTAACCAATTGCAAGATCCGATTTAATTGACTAATTGTAAACCAGATGGCGATAGATTCTGATTGTTATGACTGGAAAAATGACAGGAAAAATATGTGTTTGTATGTGCGTTGCTATGACTATAAGGACTCTGTCTTTATATGCGCCGATAAACTAAACAAACAAATATGACATCACTTCCCGAGTATTTGTCACAATTGCCAACACTTCCGACGGTGTCGATGCCATCAATGCCCTCAATGCCATCGATGCCATCAATGCCCTCAATGCCCAACCTCTCGATGCCTAACATATCAATGCCTTCGATGCCTAACATATCGATGCCGTCGATGCCAAACATGCCGTCGATTCCATCGTTTAGTGATTTTATGAACAGTAATCACAAATACTTCTTGTGTTTGATTTTTTTTCTTTCAAATGTTTTGCATTGTCTTAGGTTTTCCGAGCCGTAAATTAATCAAACCGTGGCCCCAGTTGAGGCAAGCGGTGAAGAACTCGCACCGGAGGTTCTCAGAGATCGGCAGTAAAGTGCCGTTCCTTTTCAATTGGAGGGAAGACCCGATTAATAAACGGTTACGCATTTACTTCTTGTCTTCACTCAATAATTCGGCCGAAATTACGTTAATTTATTGCGATATCGACACCGACCCCAACTCCAAACCTGTGCCCGACTTAAGTACTGATGTTCGACAAATTGAGACTCATCTCAACAAAGAAGTCGTTATTAATGAAGAGTCGGCCAACACTTCCGACGAAGAGTTTATGCCGATGAGTGGCAGACGTGTTGAGGACAGGGGTAATAGGAAAAGTAATGAATCCATTGCCAAACCTCTGTGGAAACCACTGATTATCATAAATAAAGGCATCGATAGTGAATTGAACAGTAGTTCCCGCGAAGAGAATCTACAGTTAGAGAGGAAGAGGATTATGTTCTCCGGTATTACATCTTATGAATACCAAGAGAAGAGCTCCCGATTTGTCTTCACTTCTGGTGATAGTATTTATTGGTTCGACGATCCGTTAGGGACGACAACGAAGGGAACGGCCGAACAGTCTGTGCCTTCACCTCCGTATTTAACACAAAAGTTAGAGTCGACGACAAGTTTTACAAAAATTAATCCACAGTTGTGTCCGTCCGATGAAAATTTGGTCGCATATGTGGCCGACGGCGACCTTTGGGTCTGTAATTTAAAGTCGGGCTTCGAGTTCAGGTTAACAGAGACTAAGTTCGATACCGACAGTTCGAGTGTTATATCTGCGGGACTGCCTTCTTATGTATTGCAGGAAGAGTTTAGAAGATATACGGGCTTTTGGTGGCGACCCGACAACGAGTACGACCACATCGACACCAGCGGTGATCTCAGTTATACCATTCTGTGCGAGTTTGTTGACGAGAGTGAGGTCGATGTCGTAAAGATTGCCAGTTGGGACGGAACTGTAGAGGAGTATCGATTTCCCAGACCTGGTCTGTCAAATATACATATTTTTCGGATTTATTTTACTTGTTTTGGAAATTATTAATAGTTTATGATTTACCCGAATGTTTGGATTTTGATTTAGTAGTCAATGAGTCTATTAATTGATTTCAATTTACTTTCCAATCATTTAATTCATTTTTAAAAAGTGTGTTGTCTGTCTCTTAAGGTCAGCCAAACGCCGAGTCCTCGCTATCGATAGTGACTTTCAGTTTGAATCCGTCGACGAATATCATATCGGATGTTAAGATATCGAGTCTTCCGAAGTCATTAAACGACGTGTTCCCGACATTCGAGTATTTGGTTCGGTGCGGATGGCATTCCCACGACGCTATTTGGCTCCAACTCTTGGACAGGAGTCAATCACATCTAGTCTTAGTCATGATGTCTGTCCACAATTTGTTTCCGCCACAAATCATTTACGAGGAAAAGTCTGATAAGTGGATCAACTGTCACGACGTCCTCCACTTCTACAGTAGTGCTGACGATCTTATCGCCGGTTCGACCGTTCGTTTCATTTGGTCGTCAGAAGAGACCGGTTTTCGCCATTTGTTTAAAATTGAAGTACAATTAGTCGGTTGTGTTAGCAATAAGTCGACCGATATATCCGACAGTCAGAGCTATATCGACGAATGTGACGAAGCAGTGGACGCAAAACTCCCCAAATTAGGCAAATTTGGTATAAATTGAGTGACATTTTAGTGGTTTTTTAATTTTAATTTATTTTTGTTTTAGAGTCCGAATCCAGTGATTCCCAACCCTTGAGAATAGGTATGGAATCGGGTTTTAATTAAATTAAATTTTATTTCTAATGTTTCATTTTCACAGAAAACGAAGTCTATACTCAACAGAGTGTCGGCGCTGTGGGTATGAGTCCTCAAACTTCACAGAGTATGTATCTTTTGTTTAATTTTGTTGATTTGTTAATTATCTACTTTTGTATCTTAAGGTCCGAACAGTTCATCAGAATTCAATTCAATCGAAACCATTCGGTCAAAACTGGTGTCAAAAGTGCAGTTAACTCACGGCAATTGGGAGGTGTCCGACAAAGAGGTCTGGTTTGACGAACCGTCGCAACTAATTTACTTCACTGGACTGAAAGAGTCGCCGCTCGAACGCCATCTTTATGTGATTTCACTAAATTACCCGAAACTGCAGCCAAAAAGGCTTACAGTCGAAGACTTTTCCCACACAACCATCGCTTTCAACACTAATTACAAGTATTTTATTGATATTCAGTCGAATATAACGATTCCGCCGTTCGGTTATTTGCAACGAATCACTGCCGGCGCTGGCAGTCTTCCCGACGCACAACCCGTCAAACTGTTTTTGGGCTCTTCGGCCAATCCGGGAGAGGATAGCTATCAAATCGATTTGTTGCCCGGAATGGCAGCGCCACAGCTCTTTGAATATCGCCTGAAGACTGGAGATCTCATTTACGGTTTCATTTTCAAACCAGAGTGTATGGAAGCCGGTGTCAGATATCCGGTGCTCCTCGAGATCTACGGCGGACCTGAAGTACAGTTAGTCAGCAAATCTTTCAAAGGTTTGTAGAAAATGACTTCGGAATCGATTTCATTAGTCCATTGATTTTTGTTTAAATAGCTGTCCGTCACTGTCGGCGCCATTTATTAGCCTTTGAGGGCTATATTGTGGTCGCGTTCGACTCTCGGGGCTCCAAACATAGAGGAGTTGCGTTTGAGTCTCACTCAAGTAGACGTTTGGGACAGGTAGAGATCGCAGATCAGGTCGAAGCTCTCCATTGGTTGGCAGAGAACACAGACTTCATTGATATGTCGAGAATCGCAGTCCACGGCTGGTCTTATGGCGGATACCTCTCCCTTATGGCGTTGGCTCAGAGGCCCGACATATTCAAATGTGCTATTGCTGGCGCTCCAGTCACTAATTGGCAGCTCTACGACACGGGATATACTGAAAGATATATGGGAACGCCTGAAAACAATCCCGAAGGCTATCGTTTAGGAAATGTTATGACACATATTAATGCCTTTCCTAATGAGTGAGTCATTTGTCTGAAGTTTGAAATTGAAATTCAATTTTGTTTGACATTTAGGGAAAACCGATTATTAATAATTCATGGATTGATGGATGAAAACGTTCACTTCGCGCACACCGTTCAACTGATCCAAGAGCTGGTAAAGGCAGGAAAGCCCTATCAGTTGAATGTATGTCCTTTTCTGATAATTTATTGATTTTTGGTTAGTTTTGTTATATTTTACTTTTATTTTTAAATTGTGTAAAATCATAGGTCTATCCGTTCGAACGACACAGCCTTAGACACAGCCAGTGCTCCGAACACTACGAAACACTTTTATTGTCTTTTTTGCAAAACTATTTGTAATAAATTATTGAATCATTTAATTGAAAACTCAATCGTTTCTGTCGAAAATGTGTCACAAATGAAGTTTCGCACAAATGATGGATTGATTGTTATGTGTGTTCAGTGTTGGGACAGTGGGATTGTCCTCGAGTTGTGGTTCAGTGCCGACAGAAAACGTTGAACTTTTTGTTTTGAAACAACAAAAATGTATTGAATTTGTTATTCAAAGCCATAACCGCTTCAGTGAACAGACAGTGCTCTCAGTCTTTGAATCGGCGCCCGATTTGTGCCAATCATAGGAACGACTCATCGCTTATTCAGTGATTTATAATATAAAGAAATACTGACTTTTTTACTATTCTTCCCGACTGACTATCGATTGAATTCGATTGAATTTTTCGCTCATTTTTCTCATCAAATAAAGACTTTTATCAAAACTATTACTGAATTTATTGTTTGTTTTTCTCTAAAAATTACTTTTATTTTGATTCAAATGTTATTTAATATATTATTAAATGATTTTTAATTAAATAAAAGTTTTTAATGATATAGATATTATAGCTTTATTTATCCTGAGCTTATATAGATGAACAGCCATATGTTTTTGGTTAGTTTTGTTATATTTTACTTTTATTTTTAAATTGTGTCAAATCATAGGTCTATCCGTTCGAACGGCACAGCCTTAGACACAGCCAGTGCTCCGAACACTTCGAAACACTTTTATTGTCATCCCTTGTACATGTTGCCTCCCTTCCCTTGTGGCCAGACATATTTTAAAATTTTGAAAATGATTTCCTATAAGTGTTTACCGATTTTAATAAATTTAGTAATTATTTATTTAGTGGGACATAATTGTAACATGGTAAGCTTTCAATATCAAGGCTTTATTTTCAAAGTTTGACCGCAGATTAAAGACATGATTAGTAGAAACAAAAGCTTTAAATTTGTTCTAACTTGTTTTAAATTTTTAATAAACTTGATAATTTTTAAACGAAACTATTTAGATATTAAGTGCAAATTCATTTCATAACGCGTAGTATTAACTGAATAAATTTTAACACTGAATACTCATGATACATTGCAGAACTATTTATAAAATATAGCAATTTTCAAACAGTTACAAGTAACTAGTGCTCTTGGCAGAACCGTTATTTTAGGCGAACTTTACGATAGTCGGACTGAAAAGTTTCTGTTTGAGACCATTTTAAATATGAGTCATCAAACAAATATTCTTTTGTAAAAAATACAATAGGAAACCTCAACTTGTATGTTTCTCTGATCGAGAACAAACGCATCAAAGTATATTTAAACAGCTAGAAGTACCAAGCGAATTGCAGCTAAGTATCTTAATTGGCTTAGTACCTCATTCATTCATTCGAAAAATTTATGGTAGATCCTATTCCGGTATAAATAATTCGAAATTAATTCAAATACCAGATATTATCTATAAAAGGATCGCGATTATTCGATTCTTTGAAACAATTTTCCAGGCGTTGATGGTGTAGATTTTATTCCAGGAGTTTGAGAATCTGGCCAAATGGTCTACATCACCGAATTCCAAACTTGCCCAAATCCTTCCCAAAACCTAACATATAGCATACTTATGAATTATAAGCTAATGAAATAAGTGTTCAAATATAATATTACTAAACTTAAACAGGGTGAATACTTATTTTCAAAATAAAACAAGAATAAACTTTATTATCAATTTGTAATAACAACTTAAAAGTTAACAAGTTTATCAAATTTTAAGGGTTTGTTTGTTTACAAATAATAGTATTAATAAGTTTGAATCAGAATTCTCGAGTTTATTCATGAAGCTAGCAAAGTCAATAAATTACATTCATTATTTTAAGTCCACTTGGGAACAATGGAATTCGATGCTCTACATATGTTAATAATTATTTGGAATTGGTGATGTGTTTTGAAATAGCCGGAGTATATAAAATTCAAATCTATTATCGAAATGAGCAAAGATGGATATTCTGTTTCGCAAAGACAATACTAATTTGTATAGGACAGGACATTTTAATTTTGGAAATATCAAATGGTGTTTTCTGCTCTTTTTAATACTTTTTAATTATGTAGATTCAAAATTTTATTTAAATAATAACTTAGTACAGTGTATGTGTTGTGGGTTCTTATTTTATTCTGTCTGTGTTTTTATATCTCCCAGTAACACTTTTACCATCCTGATTTGGTAGGACTAGTGTTAAAGAGCGATTCTATTCCAATAAACCTGGTCTGGTTCCATCAGTTATTTTTCGAGGATATTGAGCTAAAGTTCAGAATTATGATCGCATTTGTATCTATTGTCGTATTTTTATTGCTTTATTGCATTCAATACTGCTTTGCATACATTTCCAAACAAATACACAAAACCACTTAACTGTTGGCTCGACTCCAGTGGAGACTCAATGGATGGCCGTTTCGGTTAAATAATAAGATCAAATTAATGGCTTATTTCGAAAGACTGAGCAGTAATCGTAAGATTAGTTTCACAATCGGACCCACAATTGTTCTGACTTATCCTGTGTTTCACCAAGTAAAAATATGAATCTATAATTCTTTAAACAATTCTTTTCGATATATTCGATATTTTATTCTGATGCATAAATTTGCAGCTGTAATGAAGGACCATGATGATTGAATAAGATACGCGATTACAAATCACATTTAAATGATACAAAAATTTAATTTGAAAGTTCTTTTATATTTAGGACATTAGAGTTAACTCAATTAATAGGGTATACTAACAGATCAGGAGATCTTCTCATAAGATCCCCTAGCAATTAAAGGTGTGCTAAAAAATTTTGCTCTTCTTCTAAAAGTAAAGTGATTTTTAAAACACCGGAGTTCCATTATACTGGTGCACCCTACTCCATTGAAATACAAATAAAACCGGTTTGTTGGCCAAGCAGAGAATAAAATATCAAGTATAAATATATCAATTTTATATTTTCTTTACTAAAAGTCTTAGTAAAACCAATAATGAATTGAATGTCTTATTTTATTTCATTTATCATGATACATTTGATTCATTACATTCAAAGAAATAAAACAAAATAGTTCATTATATTGTTTTATAGAGCATTCTAATTTGTTCGCTTCTACTTTCACTTCCAATCCCATAAACCAGGATTGCGATAAACCATAGAAGAACCATAACCATAGGGAGAGATCAGACCACGACTATATGTGACACCACCATAACCTAAAGTACGGCCCAATCCAATGCCACCATACCCCCATCCACCATAGGTTCTGACACCACCTAATACACCATAGCCACCATAGGCGACTGGACTGGTGATGATTACAGCGTAGGCTGAGGCCAACACTCCGAGTAAAACGATAGCCAACTATTAAACAATTTGTTAAATATAATGAAATCCAAATATTTTATTTCAAAACTCACCAAAACTTTCATTTTCTTTAAGTTTT
>JAQGCS010001989.1:0-11501 GCA_034702105.1 Fuscozetes fuscipes | reverse complement strand
CCCCCCCTAGAATTTTTCGAAAATTTAACATTACAGGTATACCCCCCCCCTCTCGCGCGCGCTTGGACCTTACGTCTCCTTGGGTTTTCCGCCGAGCGAAGCGAGGCGGGAAAATCTGTACCAGAGAGCTTTTGCGCCGAGCGTAGCGAGGCGGCAAATTTTTTCTAGAAACATTTTGAAAAGCCCCTACCCTAGACCCCCCCCCCTAGAGTCAAAAAGCTTGGCCATCCCTGTCATTCATAAAAATCAATTGAATATTAATCGAACAAGTTGACATGAGCATGGTAATTTTGACAATAGAAAAATGTCGTCAAATTGATGGCAGAAAATAGATGTTCACATATTTGTTCAACAGTTTGATTGCGAACCGATAAAGTATTGATCAATAAAGTGTCATGCTGACATTTTATAAAACTATTCAATTAAGTTGACTTACAATTGGCTTTCATTGGATGCGATGATAACCGTTTCACCGAAAGACACTTCAAATGCAATAATTAACTGAATTTAAACTCAAATAATAAATGGATTTAAACCGAAATCAGTTATTAATTAATTGATTTTTGGATAAACTTTGAAGACATGAAGACATGCTTTTGGTATTGTTTTGAGTTCAACTCCGCAACTGTTGGTACAGCGCCCGCACTCAGCACTCACTCACATTCACACACATCAACCGAATAGAACGGAGCAGACTATTCCAGTACTATTGCACTGCACTTCACTCCACTGCACGACCACATACTTTGAAAGAAAGCCGTCACTATTGGATGTTCCAAATGAAAATGGGTTGGCTCTCCTCCAAGCGTTTTGAAAACATTGGATAAAAACTTACACGAATGAATCAATTTTTAGCCAATTTTTTCATTTCACTATTTTTATATAGTTTAGAAAATCACAGAAAAGGTGAGGGGTCCACTTCACTGGTGAATGAAAATACTGCTTACATAACTGACCCTTTTCGTTCAAAATAACACAATTAAGAGAAAAAGAAATTCTAAAAACTATTTTGAACCGAAACGAAGAGAAAAACATATCTCTAAACTGACCCAACACTTACATACAAAAGAATTTTAAAGTTGAGCATACGTTCCAGATGTGGTCTTTTATGACTGTCCATACATATATACCCTACTGAGGAATAACTATTCAGAAGGTATTATATGAGCATTTCCTTTCATTTGAGTCAGTGTTAGTCTTTGCATCCCTTTTGAAACCTCTCTCTATACGAGTGGAAGTCCATAACACAAGCCTTTAGAAAAAGTCCAGCAGAAAGTGATCGCAAATTCAAAGTATATGTTACTTACGTTCAAATATCTACTGACCACTTCTGGTACTCAATATTCTCAGTTCTCTGAGCTGACCCTTTTCTTTGAATCTCTCTCTCTCTCTCTCTCTCTCTCTCTCTCTCTCTCTCTCTCTCTCTCTCTCTCTCATATTTGATATTCAATATGAGTAGTACTCTTTGGCGAACCCCTCTTTTCTGATTCATATACGAGACTGAAGTGAGAGATATTTGCCGTCCATTTGTCTGATATAACAGTACTGTTAGTTATTATTCTCTATTCTCTGTCGTTGTTTAGAATGGGTTTAGTAGTCTATTGTGTTTGTGTCTCCCCTTTCGCCCCCTTTGGCTGCAGAGCAGACCTTTTGGCACAACCGGCTGTCGGCTCTTATCGTTGGTTGTGTTCTCTTTTTCATTATTAATGTCTATACATATTAGTCACTGAAAAGAATGAAAAATATATTTTCGAACCAATTCTTGTTTACGATATAAATGTTGTCCACAGTTAGACGCTTTACTACTTTACAGCTTTACAACGGTATTTTATCAAAACTCAATAATAGTTGCATGCTTACTTCATGTTGAATGACACCTACAAGGCAATATTACAATAATTGAACAATTGGTCACTTACAATTTTATAAATTGAAGCTTACTCAATTTGCATAATGTTTAAACAATATTTAGGTATCACAAGAAAAGCAATATTCACATTGAAAATTACATACGAGTTGTGTCAAAGAGTTGAGTCCATAGTCCCCAACTTCAACAAATTTTGGTCTAACTAGAGACAAGACTAAAAAGTCTAAAATTCTTTATTACCTAGATAAGGAACTGACCCACTCCAAATACTAGCCCTTATATTCGTCTTTTGAGCTTGGAACCTTCTTCTAATAAAATAATAATAAAATGTCAATTCCAATTAAGGAAGATAGTTTATAAATGTTTGTGACACAACTGTTTTTGTAATCATCGATAATTTTCGATCAAATTTTGAATTCAATATTTTTACTTAACCATGAACTTTAATACAACTATTTAAGAAAAACAGTTATCGAATATTAAGGGCACATTTTTGAGAATTGTAAATGACAAGGTCAGTAATTATTTATTCTCGTTCTCCCAAATATTGTTGTTTTGGCTGATTTTTGGATAAATTATGATTTTAGTCGTACGTTATATTAGACGCCAAAACAGTTAATATGGATATATTGAAGGCACTCATCATTTATTATCAACGGTTGTCTTCCCTCTAAACCATTGATTCAGTGAATCCCCAAAAACACGACAAATAAATCAAAAATTATTACTCAAATGTTTTATTGGATTTACTTTCATTTGATATAACTTTTTATGAAACTAAGCGATGATAACAAAAGAGTAAACAATTGAAACAAAACCTATAAAATATCAAAAAACAAATGAAAACATAATATTATGTAATATAATAAGTGTTTTAGCTCTAAGTACTTTTTGATTTATGAAGTTCGAGTTCAGCCCTTAGCCCCACAGATAGTCTTTGGCACTGACACTACCACCATAGTCAGAGCACAACCTCGCCACAAAAAATTCTATTGATATTTAAGTGCAGCCATTATGTGCCGAAACACACACAACGGTAGTCAACATATTTCATAAAACTATATCAGAGTGGATGACATCATGAAATATACACAACATTTATCTTCTCTCTCTCTCTCTCTCTCTCTCTCTCTCTCTCTCTCTCTCTCTCTCTCTCTTTATTTGTTTTTTGTATGAATATATTTACAATAATTGAGAGATTAATGATTAATCTCTCGAAATATCGGTATAATAATATGAAATGTCAAAAATTTTGATGAGTTTCAATAATGATGTTCCATGCAAAATGTTGTTATTTGTATTAAGCATCATTTTTAAATTTAATAGTTCATTTATTCTCAACAATTATTCAAGCTGGAAATATATTAAAAAGACATGATAGAAAATCTATTTCTTAGAGAATGAGTCAAATACAAAACGAATAAATTATTCCATTTTATATTAATTTTTGATCAGTGAATGGAAATGTAGATAGTGGACAAAACTGGTAAAGCTTCAACCAACTATTCCTCTTCTTTAGCAATTTTATCAGAATTTAGTGAGCATACAATTATGTGAACTGTCTGTTACTCAGCATATCAAATGATAGACTTGTATTTTGATCCACAAATGCACAAAATAGTGATGAGAGAGAGAGAGAGAGAGAGAGAGAGAGAGAGAGAGAGAGAGAGAGAGAGAGAGAGAGAGAGACTGTGACTCAGCTATCGATCTATTTTTGCAGTCGATCTTATTATTGCGTGCGCTTTCATTGGACAATCAAAATCAAAGCCACTATTATTATTGCCGACTCAGCCCATCCTCTTACTGATCGTTCCAATCAATAAAATATTATATAATTTTTTATTTAATCAAAAATTAATCCCTTTTCAAACAATTTTCGTTTTTTACTTATACTGAAGAAATAGAAAATACAACTAATTTATAAGCTATCAATTAAAAAGACTTAGAATTTCAATATACCAAGTTATAAATTGATTCGATAGCAATCAGAATGACCATAATATAATGGTAAGACACAAAATATAGAGTCGAAATCAAAACAAATGTAAGTATAGACGCAACTCATATATAAAACAAATGCACACTATTTTTCTTTAAATTATTTTTAAGAAACCAATTTATATGAGCACAGGTGCAAACTGTTACTGCCACTCAGGAGTAGGTTAAGATGGGCTATGAATAATGAAAATTCTAAGGTGCTATTTTCCGAAAAGAATTGCCACAGAAAGTTATTGGTGATTTCAAAATATTCAAACCCTATGGATTGAAAATTTCACTTAACAGGATAAACATATATTCCATTTCCATTGCTCTTATCACAAGTATTCACCAAATATTAGTATTTCATTAATTTACAAATATTTAATTTTAACAATTTAACTTTTCCTCAAATAAGATCAATTTAATAGGAAATACCTTTTAGTAAATTAATAATAAAACAAGGGTTCGATTCGAACCTAATAGCTTTACATCTTTAGCCAAAATTAATTTGCTTCTCTCAATTCACCCAAGAATATGCCCAAATCCTCACGAGTCTCATTATTCTCTCTAAGGTAGCTCAATATCAGTTAGAATCTAGAACAGTCTCAAACCCTTTTTTCTTTCAATTTTTTTAAACGCTTACAACAATGAATTTTATATTTTCAAATGTTTTGAAAGCGGGGGAGGGGGGGGGGGGTAACTCACAAAACTATATAATATATTCCATTTCATAGATGTAGTGAAAAAGCGCGGGTGGGTGGGTGTCGAGACGGACAAAACTATATACTACATACTTCGTAAATGTAGTGTACCTGTTAAATTCAAACGGGTTATATGAAAAGTACAGTAAAGTAGTATTCATGTATATCATACTAAAAATTGGTGTACAAGTTCATTTCAAAATTATATTACAATCTAGTAATGGGTTCGAGATTATCAAAAAAGTCCTATTTTAATGTATTATCTCCATGTCCCGTTTGAATATACCACTATATTAACTAAGACGTCCACCAGATATTAATCATTAAATTTAATAATAAATTTATAATTTTGAATCCTAACTATTAAGCGATAAATTTATATTATTCCCAATTCTAATTATTAAGCCAAGCTCTTAGAAATGTAGCAAGGTGGTGTCTTTGTTTCATTATGGCCTAGATGACTATGACCACTAAGACTTGTCTTAAATATAATTTAGGATAATTCTTTTTAAATTAAATTAATTCAACATTATTTATCGCCAGTTTAAAGACAAAATGGAAACTTTCCTTGTTTATAAAAAATGTGTCTAGTAAATTTGCTAAATTTAATAAGTATTTAGTAAACTAACATCAATTCAATTTTAAATCATTGAATATACAGTTTATATTTGAAAATCTTTGTATTTAATTGATTATACTTTTAATAATTTTTTAAAATCTATATATAAATGAATGAATGAATTTATAGTAAATATTTTAAATATAAATGTCATAAATCTATGTCAAACAACGCATTGAAACAGGATAGTTTTCAGCATATGTTTTATTGAATTTTAATTATTTGTTACAGTTTTAAAAAGCAATCATGTTTGAGTCATAGAAATAGTGTTTATCATGCTGGTTTAGCAAGTGTTCGGAATTCCATGTTTACAAACAATGGAATACTATGCGATTGCTCATTTTTCGGGAATACGATTAGTATTGAAATACAGAATATTCACTTATGTTTATGATTGGAAGTCAAAGTATTTAATTTTAAGATTCGATATTTATTTGATGTATTAATATATGAAAGTTCCATTTTTCATAATAATTAATTATCACAGATGGCCAAGCTCTTCGAACTTAGAGAGTCCCTTTAGCTTGAACTCAGGGGTATAATAGATAAGGATATTTTAGAAGGTATTCAGAGCAAGGTAAAAAGAATTTGCAGGCAGGGGGTCTTGTCTGTCCAATCTCAGTCTAGCTGAACTCAAAACTCAGGGGGTATAACCAAAATACTCCTACATATACCTCCTGAAATCGAGTTGCTTGGCTATCCTTGTCGTACAATGAAATGAAGTTACATATTGTATTAAACATGATAATTAATAGAGATTCAGGTCAAAGCTAAATTATAGACATAATAACAAGATTTTTTCTTTACATATGATTAAATTACATTTGTGATAATCAAACGCTTAATTCAATTTATAATTTATTTGTATAATAATTGCAAATAGACTCATAAATAGTCAACGATATAAAATAGTAAAGTTGAAAATCAATGAAATGTCACAATATTTAATTTAATCACTATTTATACAACTGAACCATCATAATTTATAGTCGACGCCTATATACACTTGTATTTACTGTTTTATAAATGCGGATCTAAATGACACAATCAGTAAATTATATCGATTTGAATCAATAATGTTTGCTATTATAGGTTTTACACCAAAATATATAAATTAGGATCAAAAATGCATCAAAATGTGTTGTGTTTTCTTGAAAATAGAATTTCTAAGAAGAGGGTAAAACATCCAAATAACAAAATATATGATTAAAGTAGAAAAGAGATCGCAATTCCTGTTGTTGTGTGTAATTCAAGGAAAGCGAATACTGTTTCTAAGTGGAAAATAGGCTAAAGTTGTGACATAAGACTTACGCATTACTTTCTTAGGGGTCCAACAGTTCCTTTGGATTCCAATTTCTCAGAATTTACTGAAATTAGAAGAATTTGAGTAATAAAACACTCGTTTATTCACATAAACGCCATATGAAGAGTGCCTTTGAAGAGACTCGAAATTGTTAGTCGAGGACAACAACTTTCAAAAACAGGTAATCTTTGAATTTGACTTTTGTTGAGTAAAAAGTTAATGTTTTATCTCTACTTTATTGAGAAAAAGTCAAAAATCAAAGTTTTAGAAACGGATAGACTTTTGATAAACATTTGTTAAAAGAGCGGAATTTTACTCAAATTTTGATTTTTCACTTTAAGGCGTTTTTTGGTGAAAAATAAAATAAATTTCTCATTTGAATGAGTGATGTGAGTGGTATACAGTGGCGTACAGTTGTGCCGAGTTGTGAAGTCCCCAATTGCTAAATAGCAAGACTTAGTGACACTCCTAACACGCCTTCATTTGTTATTCCAATACATTTTATTATATTCTTTGTAATATTTTTTATTCTGATATTATTCACAGCAAAACCGCTTTTAAAAGTATATTCTTTGAATGTTTTTCGTCAACTCTACGGAAAATCTTTTTGGGGTACATAAGCACCGAAAACATGGTTTAAGAAGAGGAGAGACCTCACGACTCTTGTTGTGATCCGTCGAAAAAATAATGTTTAGAGCACTTAAATATATTATACTTTTATATTTTTTCTGATCAATTGAGAGAAAATAATGCGAAAATCGTACGAAACATATGCGAGACTCAAATGCATGACTCAAGTATTGGCCATAACGTTGTTTACCAGAGTTATGGTCATACGTGTGTCAGACTTTCCTCTATATTATACTCATTTTACTCCTACACACACAACAATCTGCGCTATGCTTTGCTGTCCAGCGTTTGGAATAATAAGTTTTTTCATTCAAAGCTCACAATTGAGAGCCCAAACCCTCCGAAAGCCGAAACTAGTGATCACTTTTACTAACGATTCAGAGATGTCCAGTGACTTGTGCTTATGATTATAGCACAACTCCATAAACAAGTGACTCGAGGGGTTCGCTTACTTTATATCTGGTACACAAACACAAAATGGGATATTAACTTTTTTGGGCATCACTGGTAACAATCAGTCCCTTGTTTAGATTTGTGTATCAATAAAAATAATAATTCATTTCTATTCGAACAAAAAATATTGAGTCTTCAAAATTTCGAGTCATTAATCATTTTAACAAAAGGCGTATCGAATTTCAAGAATTCTTACCTTACAAAAACCATTCAATTCTTTGAATTTAGTGAATTGAGTGTCAAATTCGGGGTAACTGTTACTCCATTTATCATAAATAGAAGAGAAGTCACGAAATTTTCATTTTATTCCATAAATAGATAATAACTAATAATAAAACAAATGAATTAATTAAATGGTGTGAATCAGTGGTATATTTGATGTTTTGTGATAATTAGTAATTACTTTAATATAAGTGACAAACGTTTGTATTAATAATTCAGTGAAATAATGAATAAAACGTTACAATAAATGAATGAATGAACTGACGTCTGAATTGAGTTATTCTGGTTTACGGTAAAAACAGGAAAATACCGGGTTGTTTACTCGTCACAATTTTTTTGACTGCAACTCGCCTTTCCATTCATAACACTGTCAGTGGTTGTGCCGCTCACTCCCACCTAAACAGCTATACCTTGTTTTGCATGTGTTGTCCATAAGTTTGAATTGAATTGAAGTGTATTTTGAATATCGAAAATCTAACCCAACCAAACCCCAACCAAAACCCAACCAAAACTCCATACCATCTGCTTATGTGCCTCTCTTATGCATTCTGTGTTCTAATTTACAGACAAATGTATGTTAAACTAAATTTCCAGTTATGAGACAAACACAATGTGATAGACAGCGCTATGAAGACAATGTCACAAAATATGGTCAAATCCATATTCTAAACACTCACAATATAGAGTTGGTTAGGCCTATGTGGGGCTAACCAGACGATATTTTTTGTGCTGTGCTTTGCCAACTCATCAAATTCTATGCAATTACCGTTAGAACAGGGTTTGGACATAGTTAGAGCCGTCATGGCAATACTTGACTGGTCTTGTCCTGTCTGCCAGTCAAGGGGACAGAATGACCTGAGTCAGCAGCAGATGATGCAGTGTTGGACACAAACATATTGTGTTTGTGAGTGTCTTTATTGCGACCAACCCTTCCTGTATTTGACTGTTCCATACAATCGATGTTTTACGAGGAAATCGATGACTTATACCCTGAATATTATTATATACGATGTTATGAACGATAATAACAATAATAATAAGTTATATATAGTTTGTAACGCATATAATGTAAAAATAATACGAGTTATTATTTATTAGATCTATGGATAACAATAAGTTGACCCTCGTCTAACTACAGCTCGATATCACCAATGAAAAACTGAGTGAATGTCAGCTATAATCAAATAAATTATATCTTAATATCTCAAAGCCTCACAACCCGTCAAAAACAGATGTAAACTAAATTATTTTATCACAAATTTTCAACGAAAGATAAGAGCAATACGAAATTTAACTTGGTAGTCGTACATCAATAATCAAAAGCAATACTTTTATTTATATCAGAGAGAGAGAGAGAGAGAGAGAGAGAGAGAGAGAGAGAGAGAGAGAGAGAGAGAGAGAGAGAGAGTTATAAGAAAAACATATAACGGTCATTGCGGACAGTAGTGTATTGCAGAGTAAATCGAAAACTTTGAGTTAAAGTGAATTAGGGATCGAAGTATACATACAGTAGTTGTCAACCGAAAAGATGGATCGGACAGTCACTAAAGCGCTTCCATTTTATTATATAGAGAAAAGGCATATCAAAAGAGAAGCCACAATCATCTAATATGAGTCAACGTTTTTTGTTATTCACTAGACTTCGACAAACAATCAAAAGCACTCATGTATTCTGAGCTCATGTTTATTAAATGACAACACAATATGAGAATAAGATTTTTGCAGAATTCATTCCAATGGAATCTTTCAATTTGTGATGATTTTCAACTCTTACTACCATAAATAAACTTGCACAAACATTTTAGAATTTCTTTAAATGATTGATTTAAAAATTTAAAATAATTTTAATTTTGTTAACTTCTTTTACAGAAACAATTTTGAGTTTTCAGGTGAATTTTTCAGTTTTCAAGAGTATTTCTTATTGTTTGCACACTAACTGAAAGTCATATAACTTTCATCGAAGTAGTGTTAAAGCATATCATTGAAAGATAATTAATGCAATTAATCACAATTAAAACAATGAAACAATTATTCCAATATTTTGTTCACAACTCATGAAAATATATTATTAAAAAACAGTGTAACCTGGCACAGTAGTTTGTTACGAAGTTCCCCTTATACTAAACTGCAAACAATATTTAACAAATAACTATTTCTTTATTACCAATACCAATAGCAAGAGTAAACATGTTAATGGCTTTTCACTCCTTTTATCAGTCAAATATAGAATGGTTTCATCATTTAAATCAATTTCACATTAAAGGAAATATACAAGGTGCACTTAAAGCAGAAATGACAAAAGGAGGGTCAGTCGAAACCCCCCTTCTGGTTCAAAAATTAGATATTAACCCCTTCTGGAATTTTGGTAATTCATCCCTAAAGCTAGCCATCATTCAAATTTATTTCAATTTATTATGCTTATCTCAAGTTGTTTAAAATCAGCTTATTAAATTATAGCAATTAAGCCAAAGCTAACGTTATCTGAGACTCAACGCTGAGCTATTTAGACACGTTTAAACCAACATGTCGATGACCCACTGTGAAAAATGCTCTTGGTTAGTTACATATGATTTGAAGATGAAGATTCAAATTCCTTTTTAAGTTAAGTTTCTTTTAAATGGAAAATTAGAACGAAATACATTGTATTTACGCATCGTTTGAATGAAATGATGACAGACCTCCTATTATACGAAAATATATTTCTTTAAAATTTGGAAAATCGTGTGATTGGACTAAAAGTTGCGTAATTTTGGCAAATCAAACACAGGAGTCGATCATACACTCCGCATATAGAGATTGTACAGTTTTTGAAGGCCTTTCATCGCTCCTCTCTCTCTCTCTCTCTCTCTCTCTCTCTCTCTGTCTGTCTGTCTTTCTCTCTCTCTCTCTGTCTGTCTGTCTGTCTGTCTGTCTTTCTCTCTCTCTCTCTCCTCCCTCTCCAATATCTCATCAGACGGCCTATGGTTTGATCCACACTCCCTTAAAAAGAGTATTCAGAAGCAATCTATTGAGTGGCGTTGGAGGAGATGTATATCAATATTAGGCGCACTCCTAATGACATTCAATGTATTCAATGAAAACACAAAAAATAATCTCAATTTTCTATTTTGTTGTGCAAAACAGTGTTTTTATTATGTTTTGCGCTTAGGATTCAGCGTTTTTTAAACCTAAAACTACTTTATTAGTAACAAAAGCTGAAGAAATGGTCGCATTTGAACCCAGACTCTTATCACAACAAAAATAGAGAATATTTTATTTAATTTTTGACTCAATTCAGTCTAATTTTTACATACAGTGTAACTTCCCTATTGTGTAATCAAATTTTCACTCAAAATCATCTAATAACAAGATAAATTCTCAACAAAGAGAGCTCTTTACATTAATCCTGTGAATATTCTGTCAAATCAGGGTGGTAAAAGTGGTACACAACAGGGAGACATAAGTTATGTCACATAACAACACAGAGATCCGCAACAGAGAAGTGATACTGTACATATAGTTATATTGTATACAAACGCGTAAATCTAATCCCAGGTCTATTGTATCAAAAATTCAAACAAGAAATAAAACTTTAAAAGATTTAATCTTAAATAGTAGGACTGACCACTCCTACACATTAGTAATTTAATCCAAACTATGTTTTAATCACATGGAGATTAAATGCAATTTCAAATTAAAATCTTACATAAATATCTATTGTATAGAATATGCGAGAAGTTGTTACTA
>JAQGCS010001988.1:0-11503 GCA_034702105.1 Fuscozetes fuscipes | reverse complement strand
TTTTTGAATAAAATTTGACTCAATTATTGAAACATTTATTATTGAGATTAAGATAACACGGCTTTAAAGGTTAGCATCAAATCACGACTCGATTGCAATTAAGTTAATAGTGAAGTACACGAAAGAGACCAGTGCTCTGCCAGTTCTGCACAAACCTATTAATCAATGGCACATAATGTCACCCAAATCTTGAATTTGAAACAGAATCGCAAACAATAAACAAAACAAAGCGCTCACAAAAAAAACAAAAGTTTATATAATAGTAATAAACGATTAGATTTTGTTTTGAAATATAATAATTCAATTGAAAAGAAATACAGAGAGAAATATAATGCAATTCTATGGTATAATCGATTGTGAATATGAATTAATAACAATTACCTCTAGTTGTGAATGAGTGGTCCATAATCGAGGCTATCAATCGCTAGAAAAGCCTTTTTTACTCTTTCGCCTAATTATCTTTTCTATTGTCTTTAACGGACTTCTAGTCTGTAATTATGAATAAATCAAAGGTAGTGTTGATTTTCATGCGATTCAATGCAAATCCGATATACAATTCGCCAAATGTAATGAATCTGCAATAAAACAATTCAAGAAAAAAAATCATTAAAACAAAACAAAACAAATATTAAAATCATAATAATAAGAGTTAAGAAGAACTTTTCGAACAGTCATTGCATTTAAGACCTCTTATTATGAGAGTCACCATTTAGTAGGAAAATAAAAATAATGTAAAAAACCTGCAATACTTGATCTGTAATTTATAGATACGAATAAAATATAATATAATATACACTCAAATAAATAAATAAGAAATTGTGATCATTATATCAGATAAAATATTTTGAGATATGCGTTCGCAGCCATCGAACCAATTGTTAATCTTTACTTGAGCTAAACTGTATGACCGAAAGCTATGTTATGCACACAACAAGTAATCAAACCATTTATGCTTAAATTCAAACTCAAATTATTTCCAAACTACGCTCAAATGGGAATACTTTTCCTTAAACTAATGCAAATACCCTCATGTTATGCACTTATAGACAACCACTTCGTCTCAGAGCATGAATATTATATTTGCCATCAATTCAGACAAGAATTTCCACAAAATAGTTGAGTGAGTGAGAGAGAGAGAGAGAGAGAGAGAGAGAGAGAGAGAGAGAGAGAGAGAGAGAGAGAGAGAGAGAAAACAGAATAGCAAATTAATTAAGAATGTCCGGATCGTATTATTAGGGATAATATGGTAGTCTTTGAGTAAGTCCTGCGTTTCACTGTCGACCCCGCGTTAGCCCCAAAGCCAATCTGTTTGCGCTTTAAGACAAGTGTGCATTGAGTGTAAGGCCCGGGAATCTGAGGTCAAGGACAAGCCCTTTGAGCCAAAAAAGAGTGAACAAAAAATCTGTTGAAACGCATAGCAATGACTCTAATGCTAGTGTTTTAGCTCAAAATACAAGTTATGTTTAGCTATAAATGTAATGCAAACGCAATACTCATGCAAATCATGTGATAATATACTGTAGACTATATGTGTTGCAAAGGGAAAGGCTAAGGTCTCTCATCTTATCGTATGATTTAATAGAGTTTTAACATAAAAACAAAATAAATAAAATTAAGCAAAAAATCCTCACTATTTATACACTGATATCAAACGCGAGTAAAAAGATGAGAGAGAGAGAGAGAGAGAGAGAGAGAGAGAGAGAGAGAGAGAGAGAGAGAGAGAGAGAGAGAGAGAGAGAAATAAAGGCAAATAATAAAAAAATTGCATTTCATTGGTATGTGTTGAGCAATGACTGCAAGAAGATGTGAAGCCCAGCGACCGGTTCTTCCAGAAAACTGTGACTTCAAATGCGAAAAATGGTTTTTAGAAAAACATCTAATTGTAATGGTTTTTGAAGAGGAATTCACTAAACTAAGGCCTGTGACGGCCTTTCATACGTCCTTCGGCTTCCGGATGCAATCCTGCTAAATCTAGTCCCCAGAAGAAGAAAAAGTCAACACTATTTGAAGAGAAGGCATCCCATTTAAGCGCAACTCAGCCCTAACAGACCAACAGCACAAACAACTCCTAAAACCACTAAATATTGCACTTAAAGCACAAAAAATATTAAACGAGGAATACTTTAGTAAAAAACGAGAAGAAAATTATTTTAATAAATTTCCTGCAAAACAACGTTATTCTGTTCTAACAACAAAAACAAAATATTCAATTAATTAAAAATTTAAATTCAATTCATTTTTTACTTAAGAGGAGTCAAATTTCAGACAATATTTCTCTTTAACTGCATTTTGTTTCAAAAATATGTATTAAAATAACAAATATTAATCATTTTTGTTGAAAATTTCTGAAATTTTTCTCTTCTCTTCTCTTTTGAATTAATTTTGTGTTTTAACAATAAGTTTGCGGAAAATTTTAAGTGAAATATATTTTCAAAGGAAAGACTCAAAGACTTGAAAGCAATAAAGTGTTGAACTAAATATTGAATTCACACAAAATTTTCCTCAAAGTTAGTGGAGTTCTCTTCTCATTCAATGCAAGTCTTAGACCATTGGAATCAATGTTAACTCTTTTGTTTTGCTGTTAAATAACATAAACCTTTAGTCTTATTAATGCATAACTCGTTTTGTGATTGTTTTAAGCAAATCCCGAAATTATGCCAAACTCTGCAAATAAGAAACAAAGCAAAAAGTTGCAGAAAATAATTAATCCGGTAAAAAGGGATGTGCAAAATTAAATTAACAAATATTCGTAATTAGAATATTCATTCAATAAGAGGTTATCGAGAGATCAATGTTTTCAGCATTAAATGTAAACAATTTTCTTTCTTTAGCTAAATATTCAATGGATTGAAAAATGAAGACAACTGTCGACTATTCATTAGGAACGAGGAAAATAAAGTCGAAAATGGCATTTGATGCCTAGAGTGAAACTGCAATTATTGCTGTGGTTGTGCAGGGAGTCTAGTTGTGGCACTGCATTAGTTGTTGGCCACAAAAGTTATTGGCATTCAGTCATTGGAGTCACTTATATAATGTCTAAAATACAAGTTTTTCTTTCAAACATTTCATTGCAAATAACAGTTTGCAAGATATAAGACATATGACCAGAAAAAGACTAACAAAATAATTGAACAGTCATTTAAAAGGCAACAGGAGTTCAGCCAAAAAGGCATACATTTCAGCATTTCAGTTGTCGAGCAGAAAAAATTCTGTGCACTCAGTCTCTCACATATATCTATCAAACGCTTCCTTTTCTTCTTCGACACATATCTCAAACGATTGGCTTCAATACCTTAAACCTCACAATCAGAACAACAGGATATACACCGGATAGCGAACGAAAAAAATTGCCCAAAAATATTTCCCTTCTGAGCATACCTTTAATGAGATCACAACAATATATTATGCATTTCTGCCACACATTTATGTATCAAAAGCATATATTCAACAGTTTTTGGCTCATAATTTGCTTACATTATTAGTTGAGAGCAAATATAGTTATTAATAATAGATTAGTCTTAAAATATTGATTCTCACTGTTTGAATAATGGTCTCAATTCAGTTCTCTATTCAAAAAAACATTTGATTGGAATAATATTTTGCGATAAACAAGTATTGATTGCACTAAAAGTATGTCTCAAATAAACATTATGTGAAATGAGTCACAGAAACGACACTCAAAGACTGTTTCCTTTGATAACTAATCACTGATTACATTATGTGTGTGTTATTTAAGAGTTTCAAGAAATTACTTGTTTAGTAAGTTTTGCTGACTTTCCACTGAAACAGACGTCAATTTATTTATTTATAAATTGAATCAAAATTTTCAATCTATTGATTATTAATTGGAAAATAATTGCAAACAAAAAATGTGTCGAATATTGAAATGGCATTACCAAAATCCTATTAGTATTAATTAGTATCAGTCTTATGCAATCTGGTATTAATTGCACGTAAATATCGGATATAATTAATGAGTCAAGTATAATTATAGGGCAAACGACCGATCTTGACGTAATCGTGTTCTAGCAAAGCACTTGAAAAGTATCAGGGGAGAAGGAATCATGTTCAAATGTACTGAAATTGAATTTTGCAGAACAGGGATCAAACTTGAAATCAGATCAATTATGTGAAAGTATAGTCTCATCTGGGATTTTAAATGTTTTTGAGTCTTATTTTTTCCATTAAAAGCGAACTAATATTTAATTCATTAGGAATTGGAGTTAAGCCGAAAGTAGAAGTAATGGTAGAGAAGAAGTCAAATGCATAGAAATGTGTTTAAGACTTTAATGTTAACTTTTTTCAATAAGAATCAATGTCTGCAGTGATTGCAATGAGAATTAGTGCGAATCGTGATATCAATCGCAAGGTTTAATCGATCGTAAAAATCGTTGCACTAATTGTTTGACTAAAAATAATAACCAAAACATAAGACAATCGACAGTAAAAGCAAATCAAACTTCAATTCAAGTTTTCTTTTTTAGGCTACAAATAAGCCTCAATTGTTATACACGACTCAATTGACAATCACTTGCATAGGCTTTCATTAATTAAGGCAATTACGGAATTACCTTTCTTTCCTGAGCTAAATATATGATAGACATTAGTCACACTTATTTAAAACCAAAATTTAAAGTAAACTTTTGTTTAGTAAAAGTATTACCAAAAATGTTTAATATTATTAATGAGTTACACAATGAATGACTCACTCGTATGGAGTTTGTATCACTTGTTGCACAATATCTATAATACAAACACTTTTGGGCTTCAATTAAATTCACTTTTATTCGCTTTTATTTGTTTCTTGTCTTTCAATGTCTTAGTCTTTGAATGTCTTAATAATGATAACAATAATAACAGTAATAACAATGTCTTCAGTGATGAGTAACACGACTTTCAATAATACAAAACAATGAGAAACAAAGCAAAGAAATTATAATTAAATTTGATAAATGTGTGTATAATATGTGTGTTTATTATTTCATCTCTTAATCAAAGTGATTGTCGCCTCATTAAAAATAAACATTTTATGTCACACAACACACTGTAAGGCAGCAACACTTCTAAAGAGTATTCAACAGCACAACAAAGTCACTGATTGTCCGATTGGTATGACATCAAACTTATTAATGCATTCAATCATAAATCCATTCAACGATTGCATTAAACGAATGCAAAAACAAAATCAAAATTTTCAAAGAAATTATTATTTATCAGTAAAAATATTATTCACTGTTAGCTGAGAGGAACAGTGAGGAGTGAGAGGAGTGCTATCAGTGCTGTTACAGTGAGGCCAAGAATTACATGAATTTTTCTCTCACTCAGTGTTCAAACGCGAAGCCCATACAAAACATATCCGGTTAGAGAAGAGCGATGAGATCACTCAATACATAGCTCTGTAACAGTAGTTTAGTCTATGCCCTGTGCTAAAGCCCAACAGCTCAACATAGACTCGTCCAAACGCCAGCGCCAACCCTCCCATAAAGATGGATGTGATTTGAGAGAGAGCTTAGATTTCAGTCTAATGGCAAACATTAAACGCAATTAAGCATAAGATTTGGCTGCGAATGGTCTACAGGAAAATTCGTCGTCATATCAATGCCAACAACACTGGCATTTGTTATCAGTAATCTATAGCAGCGCCAGCATCTAAGCCCGGCCTTCCTTTTAAACGATTTTCCATCTCATATACCGAATTCAATGCAAGTTCTGATCCGTGAGATGCGAGACCTGTCTTTTGCCCGACAACTTGTTTTTCCAGGTAATCCTAAGCATACCTGTGCGCCCAACTCATTGTGCATTTTGAGGAATGCCATACAATTGTATGGGCAACTGTCAGGTGTACCAATGCGTTGTTCCCCACATTTTCGCTGCAAAAGGCAGTGTTGGACACAACTTTTCTCTACCCATTCCTATAGAGCAAGTGTTGAGTCGTTTCTCTCCTGAGTGCCTCACAGCAAAACCAAGTTTCAAATTCTCAAACATTCAATTCATTGGAGATTTCATTTGCAATTTGATTATAATCTTCGGGTTATAAACACCAGAACTCAAACATTCTTATCGTCCCCTAAACTATTTGATGAGAGAGAGAGAGAGAGAGAGAGAGAGAGAGAGAGAGAGAGAGAGAGAGAGAGAGAGCAACCCTTTTGAGTTGATTTTTGTTTAATTTTCAATCGGAATATTTTGCTTTAATACAAAGTAATAGTTATGTAATCAAGAGATGAATCGATTAAATAAACGTCTTATCAAAACACTTAATATTTATATAGAATTTTCCTCAAAACACTATTAACTCATTTTTATCGCAACATATCGTTATATATATTAAATAAAACATTAGTAAAGAGTTTCTTCAGTTGAGTAAAAAGCAAATTATGGAATAGATTTGAATTTTATTATTTGTTTTCATCAAATTAACCCAAATGTTTGAAATCAAATCAATTAAACATTATCTTCAAATTGATTTCATCGAATTAAATAATTCATAGATTGGTATAACGTTTGCGAAAGTCTGTCAAAAACCGAATAATTAATACTTTAATTGATTGGACTCTAAAATATACTGATTTCTAATACATTTGTTAAACATTTTAATAAAAATATGACTCTATTTTGTGTCAATAATTTAATGACAATTAAATAATACAAACAATTTTGTGGTTCAATAGAACAGAGGGTTATGTAAACCATTAATAAAACTCAAGGAAAATAAAAAATAGCCAAAAAGTATTGCAAAAAAATGACTCAAATGTCTTAAAGCAAGTGATAAATGAAATGAAAAATTTATTTTATAAATCACAGGCTTTTAAGGGATTTAAAGTCGCGTTTAATTTGATGTAAAATCAAAACTAAGTCTCTTTTCGATCAATCATTTGTCTGAAGACAACTTTTAATACTCTCTAATCGTTTTAGTCGTCCCATTCGTCTCCAGAACTACCAGAGCCGGAGTCGTCGTTGCCGTCACTCTCGTCGTCTGTCCTATTGATAGCTCTGGACCTCTCCTGCATTGCTCTCATGAGAGCCCCTTTTATTCCCCCGTTGTCGTCATTTTTCATAGGTTTCATCGGTCTGTCCTCTACTTTCTTAAGACCCACTCCTTGTCTGATTTGATTCATTAATGCATTTCTTGGGTCATCGCCCGAAGTATTACTTTTATTAGAATCAGAGTCAGGCTCCACATGTTTCAATTGACCACCTTTTCTGATGGCATCCATCAGTGCTGACCGAGTGTCTGTCGCCACAGGCAGACTGGGACCTGACGGCATCGGAGGTGGAGGAGGGGCTGAAGATGGTAATGGAGGTGGTGCTGGTGGACCTCCCATTGGTGGTGGTGGAGGTGGTGGTGGAGGAGGCACACTAGTCGAAATAGGAGGAGGAGGTGGAGGCGGCGGTGGTGCAGGAGGAGCCCCAGTAGGAACAGGAGGTGCAAATGGTTTATGAGGTGAACGACTGGGTGGCGGCGGCGGATGATGTGATGGCATCGATGTGTGCATAGGTTTTTGCGGAGGTAAGGATGCATTAGGAGGTGCGGCAGGTGTCGGTGGCGGGGGTCGTTTGACCTCTTGAAGGGCTGCCTGAATACCCCCATGTTTTTCGATGAAGTCATAAATGAAATTTCGGGTTTCGTTGTCTTTGAGCTGTTCCTGTGAAATACCAGCCTCTTCGAAGAACTGCATAAGATTTGGGTCGACATTCTCTAAGTCGAAACCAGTGTTGGGATTCCAACCAATGTGTTGGATGTGTTGAAAATTAGAGGGCGCGCCAATGTCTGCCTTGGTGAACTTTGGCTTTCCTTTACTTTTCTTTCCTTTCTTCGTATAACTTTGTAGAGAAGTCGAAGACTGGGAACGGGCGGAACTGGCCGTTAAAGCCGGCACTGAAGAGGAACAGACGGGACACACAAACATCAGTTTTTTCAAACAAAAGCTTTTTTGTCATTTTATGAACAAAAGTTCTTTTTGTGAACTAATAATTAAGTAAAATAACAATTGAATTACCAGAGAGACTGACTCCTGCGTGTGTCGGCTGAGGGATCTGCTGCTGCTGTTGATGTCGTCTTTCTATTGTGACAAAAGATTAACAAGATAATTATACAAAACTCTAAATACATAATAAAAGAAGTATTTGGTTACACAATCCAAGCGTTGAAACTAAGATATCAGTCAGTAATTGGTGGGGAAAGCCTTCACTTATTCTCTAATCTAAATACTGATCCAAGTATGCAATCATTTGAATAATAATCATTTGTCTAATTATTTAAATTCCAAACTCTTCTATTAAATATTCAAATCAATAATATTTTTCAATCACTGCAACAGAAATAAGTCAAAAGAAATTATCAAAAGCTTCAAATCGATTGATAAATATATTGCGAATATCTAAGAGATCGCCTCTAATGAGACCATAAATTTGAATGTCATTTGACTGGTGGTTAACGAACTCTTATTTATTTATTTGAAATTCAATTTGTTTTTCTCTCAATTCTCGATTATTAACATATAATCTGTTTATTGCAAGTATTTGGGAAAAGGCCTCAAACGGAATGCAATAATGAATATCTAATTCTAGTTTAAATGATACATTTTTTTTGTTTAATAAACTCAAAGACAAATAAATTTGTTGATCTCTGTATTTGAAAAACAAATCACTCTTTTGATTGGAATGGAGGGCCGTTTTGGTGTACCAGAGCTATGATTAACAACGAAAAAGGGAACAAAAAACTAATGCAATCAAATAATAATTTCTAAGAAAAGAGGTTTCGATTCAAGAACTTGACTCACATTTGTTTAACGAGAAGTTTAGCCTAATTTTCACTGAACAAAAAATTTCATTAACTTCTGAAGAGAAACAAAACCAATCGAAACAAAAAAACCATTTAAAGAATTTTCAA
This sequence comes from Fuscozetes fuscipes, assembly GCA_034702105.1. Taxonomy (NCBI): domain Eukaryota; kingdom Metazoa; phylum Arthropoda; class Arachnida; order Sarcoptiformes; family Ceratozetidae; genus Fuscozetes; species Fuscozetes fuscipes. Next base: position 2,613 of record JAQGCS010001988.1, on the reverse strand, counting down.
AATCAATCGACTGTTAAGTCAAAGAAAATACTTCATTAGAGTTAATGATCCGATTGAGAAATTCATTAACAGTTTGGACAAAAAAAGACAAACGATGGGAACTATTCGACTCTAATTTCGATTTTCTCATCAAAAAATATATTAAGTAATGAAAAGTCAATAAAATATTGATTAACGAAAAATACTTTATATTAGTTTTGAGTTTAAAAACCTGTGTTTAGAGACACATGTCTTCAAATTTAATCTCTTCTCAAAAGAAATTCAATATTTAATGAAATTAGATTTGAAGACAACTATTAAGTAATTGAAAACAAATACTTAAACTCATGAAATAGGAGTCAATTTAATCAAATGGTAAACAAACCGGTATTTTATATTTTAAAAATCGATAAATATTTTAATGGAATAAATCGTTGAAATCCATGAAAAGTGGATCAAAATGAAAGGACTAGACTTTTGATAAATACCTTGTCTTTTCTGGAGCCGTTCCGTCAGTTTGTAATTAATAACGGCTTTGAATCCTTCGGCCTCTCTTTCGTCGGCAAAGTTGAGGCCAGCCATACACTCCTAATTACAATACATTATAATTGTTGTCAAAACCATTTTAATAAATTGTCTCAAAGATTAGATAATGTCATACATGAGCCTCGAATGTATGGAAATAAGGGCGCGGACTCTTGTAGTCAAATGTGTTATACAATTCCTGTTCCCAAACCAATTGTCGCCTCTGAAAGACATACAAACAATAATAAACAAAATTAAGTCTCAATAAATAAATCGAAATAAACGAATATTTGTTTAACACAATTAGAATAAATATCCGCAAAATTTGCCAAAAAATGATATTTTGGGTAATTTTTGGAAACCATTAAAAGTTTTAATTAAAATGAATGTAAAATTACATCGAAATCGTAGACTCGTATAAAATAAGAGCGTTTGGGATTGTCTTTGACGAAACAGACAACTCCTGTGCACTTCATGTGCCATTTGGAGTGGTGGGGCGGATTCGATAGCAATAATTGTACCACTGATGTCGACAGTGTCTGAAAGAAGACATCGAAGGATCAATCAATCATTTGAGTCACTCGAATAGATATCATCACAAATATAGACAATTGAATAGTGTCTTAGACACAGACTTACGGAGCATTTCTTGCCTAATAAGCTGAAGATGATATCGTTTTCTTCGGGAGAAAGAAGTTTTGAGGGTCTGTTCTCATTTAGTTGTCTTCTGTACTGTGGATTTGCCATTTGATCATCACTTATGGAACCAAATTATGAGTCAATTCAATGAAATGATTAGACGATTACTTAATTACACAAAAAATTAATTAATGAGTCGATTAACTAATAAATAATTTAACGAAAAATAAATTTTAAAAATAATCTGTTTTTTAAACCATTTATTTTCACTACAAATATATGAATAAACAGAAAACAATTGAAAAACAAAACGCTTTAAGACATAAAAACAAGATCTCAATCAAAAGGTATTTAATCTAAAAAATATATCAATTGATTAAATAATAATGCAGTTTGTGTTTAACTAATCCAGCAATAAATGTCATGTGTTTGTTGACGATTGCATTGGTATTCGTCAACAAAAATGAGTAATACTTTCAAAGCAGACATCTATTGGATGCCAAACACAGCGTTAGTCACAAGAATTTGTTTCATTCAATTCTTATGCATTGAATCCTTTCTATGGATTCTTTGCTCTTATATGTGACAACTCATACATTATTATTAGAATAGTGTACACAAAGAGTATTTTTGGGACTTTCATAACAATTCTCTCACTTTAATAAAGAATTGGCTCATTTTTCTGACAGCTATTGACGACATATCCTTTTCGAAAAGTTTTTATTGAAAATTCAATAAATAATAGTTTTAAAAATAGATTCGCAAGAATTAGATGAAAAATAGATTTTTGACTTTTAACAATTCACCTAGATAATTCTTACCTATTAAAGGTACTAGTAGATTTTTGAGAATAGCAAAATAGCATAATTGGAAATTTTATTCTCTTTAATTAATTTCTACAATTTATTTGATCTGATATTATATATCTGATATTAAAATCTTATTTTTAGAGTATATTTTTTTAATTATTTGCTCAAATTTCTTATAATGAGCTTTAATAATAATTCTAAACAAAATTTTGTCTTGTAAAAGTTTTTGTATCAGTTTGGTTCAATATCTGGCGAAACATAAATAAATAGATTTTTTATAGTCTACAAACCAAGCGTTTGAATAATTTAGAAATTTTGATATAATAGAAAGAAAATGCTGAAAAACAAGAGCAAATTATATACAGTCGACTCCTTGTTATAATTCCTTCCTGACTATAATCACTCGAAATTAAAACCATTTGTAATTTCAATAGACTATTATGTTAAAATAACCTGGTTATAACTTCTCCTTCATTCTCATCTTTGATTACTGTATTCACTATAATAGATTTTAGTGTATTCTCGAATATATTTTATATTTTATTGCAAAACACTATTATTAATTGAACATATTTGACAAATCTAGCTTTTTAATTGTGATCAAGGCTTAATTATTGGTGCATATTACATTATGTTAGCTAGTAACTTTTCTATAGTCCCT
>JAQGCS010001987.1:0-11511 GCA_034702105.1 Fuscozetes fuscipes | reverse complement strand
CTCTCTCTCTCTCTCTCTCTCTCTCTCTCTCTCTCTCTCTCTCCTCTCCTCCTCTTTCTGTCAATATTTGGATAACTTGTCGTAGAATTCATTTGAGTTCAGTTAAGTTCAAACAATCTTATCATTAGATTTGATGGACTCATATATTGCATTTTTAGATCAGCATTTTGTGCACTAAAACTAAACATAACTGAATTCATAATAAATTACAATTAAATTATTGCCAACAAAGTCAGTATTGAATAAAAACAATGTAATGAAAGCCACGAAATATTTCAATTCAAATCAATCCGAAGGCTTTGCGAGACATGTATTTCAAGATTACTATCACTGGATTTCTGTTTTGTATAAATGATAAGCCTTTGAATTTACATTTATTAACATTTAATGCATTCGTTTGACGCCATAATCGATCAAACAATACGAGAGCAAACTTGAAGTCTTGCTTGATACTCATACTCGTGTATATTTGCTAACTCTCATCAATAAGGCATTGAGTTTGACAACACTGTTATCAAAAAATGTTTTCACCAAATTTCGTGTATATTCCGCATACCTGACCCCTAAAAAATTATAAAAAGCGTTTTCACGATCTCTTAGAAGTTGTGTTTAGCCTTCACTCACTCAACAATAACTCCGAACCCAATATTCCTCTAAGGCTTTACTAAAAGTTTTTCATCGATTTTTGAATTACCTTACTCTTTTTTCTGCTCATAAAAGCGTATATTTCACATAAAACTCTATCGTGACTTATGATCCAATTTGATCGCTCCCACTATGTTATCAAAAAACAAGCCAAGGATTTTGCGTTGGTATTCAAAATTAAAAATTCTTATGTGTTTGGTCTGACGTTAATCTTTTCTCCAAAATAGTAATCCATGTCATAAAAACTTTGCCAAATTTGGTCAGTTTTTACTCAATTTCATTCCCATATTATATAACCATTTGATTTAATATGAGTTCAATAAAACAAATATTAACTTAAGGTTTGGCGGAAACACAAAATTATTTAACACTTCATTTAAATGAAATTTTGTGTTTAATGCAAATTATTTTTATTAGATGTCAATCATTTGAAAATAGTTATAAAACGTCTGAATAATTGCATTTTAATGAGTGATTATATTTTCAGATTATCCTTTTTGATAACATTTATCGTTTGAATAATCGAAATGCATTTCTATTCAAACTTGAAAAGCATTTCACATAATGTGAGGAATAATAGCTTAGAAGGGAATTTGTGTCATGTTTTATGGCTTTTCCTGACCTATCACTTTGAAAAATCCATTTTTGCTTTACTTTTTAGATTATTTTGGGATTTCTTTGTTGTCCGGTCGGCCATCACTTCTCAATTCAATTATAACCCATTGTTTCGATATTTGGAAACACTTATAAACAATCGATTTGTTCGCAGCTAACGTTTGATTGTAACTTAAATAACATATATTTCGCCGAAGAGTTATATATATTTTTTATTCTTTCAAATCTTTTAATACTTGTATTTAATGATAAAAAACGATTCAAAAAATACATTTTCAAATAAATGATTTACTCGATAGGGATCAGCATTTAATTTATAAAACCGCTGTTTAGCTCTCTTTCATATCCAGAACTCATTTTTAATTTAAACTTTTATATCGAACAATATGTGAGTAAATAAAACTCATCATTGGGTTTGAAAGGATGAGTCAAACCTACATTGAAATTCATTCTGATTTTAATAGCATTCACTTCCATATAATTCAAATTCAAATGGAAAATATATTCAAATTATAAGCAATTGAAAGGATAATCTTCATAAAAGAAAGGGGCCTCCAATTGTATCAAGTTTGGTTAGGCTAATAATATGTTGCCAATGTTTTCATTTTGATGGTCATTAACCCGATCATTTGTTATGTTAGTATTGAAATATGGATGTGCCATGCGAGAACATATAGTGTGCAAATTGATGGCAACTATTTTTCTTTTAATTGCTTTAATGAAATACCATTTGTTTGTAACAAATTTGTTTTTGTCGCGAATACCAACAAAACTGAATAAATAAATCAATTTAAGGGAATTAAACAAAAAGAATGGGTTATCGTGTCTTAGAGGCGAACAGTTGTTTGTGAAGCAGATTCTCTGTAAGAAATAAGAGGATATTCTGTGCCTTACATTACATTCATTACATAATTCCAGACACGAATCCCATTGGAATTATCGCATTATCTTTGAATAAACGATTGAACTCAAACCGAGTGATAAATAAGATGAACACAAGAACTAAGTTTTGCCATCAGTTTCTCTCTTTTATTGCTTTTCTAATTTGTTATACAGTGTTGTTGTTGTCTAACGTTTTATTGATTTTCGCACATTTGGGCCATAAGTAAGACCGAAAATTGAGTCAAAATAATTATTTTAACGACTGTCAGCCCTATCCTTAAAAAACAGATGAATGGACCGTAAAATTTTTCCAAATTCCCAAAATTCCCGGTCGTTGAGTGCTGAAAATGGTTGGGTTTATTCATGAACTGACTTCCATATGAGAGGACAGCCGTTGGTAGAGTTGAGTCACTGCGACAAAATCAATAGCAAATGGCTTAATAACAGCAAAGCCTGTGATACCATTGGTTTGGCCCACACTTTGATAAATACATTTAGTCATCCAATTTATTCGTCTAACGGAAGGCACAGTTACATGAAATACAGTTAGGGTTAGTCCTCTTAACTCCATGCAAAGATACTCAAGGACGATCAACGGCTAAATATTATCGCATTGATTAATTAATCTGCTTGAATGATCGTGAAAATTCATATTCAGATTGATTTGATTATAACATGGCAGTTATGAATCATTTGAGAATTAGTGTATTATAAGCCATCTTGCTCATTTGTCTGTCTGCTTCATTTAATATTCTTGCAATTCTCTTAAGAAAACAAAGGAATATGAGCTCATTTCACAAATAATTCATTTGAATCTCTTGTTGTTTGTAATCAATAAATAATTGAGTGATAAAAGAGATTTGTTTGTGATTTGCATCGATTTTTTTTAATGAACTCAACTTATAGTTCAGTTCATTGAAAGACTCAATTATTTTGTGTCAAACATTGAGTTTAATTTTTTACGCTCACATTTCAGGTAAACCCAAAGCATGAGTCGAATCCATTTAAAAATCAATGTTCTATTCGTATAATTATGCCATCGATTCAAAAGTTGTGTTAATCGTTTGTCGAAAAAAATATATAATTTGTTTTAGTTTTACGTTTAATTACTTTTTTGGAAGAGTGAGCGCAGAACTCGATTCTCATATAATTATCTGATGAAAGCGACTAAAATTTTAATGGCAAAGGATTTGATTCGCAAATATAATTTAGTTTGGGATTAAGGAAATCTGTTTTGCTTCGGCTGTAATGCCATCAGTTTTCACTTCACTGGTTATCCCTCTCATTGTCTTCATAAGTATGTCTAATGTAAAAAAACCTTTCTTCGAGTATATTTGCTGAGAAAAATGTTGAGTATTTGTTTTGTTTATAGTGAAGACTAGAGAAGAAAAACACTGCGAATTGAGTGAAAAAAGTTTTAAGAAACTCAACACCAATTGAATTGAGTTGAGTTTAATTGGATTTTTGTTTAACACTATTTTATTTTAGGGAATTATATTAATATATGATTTGACATTTCCTTGCATTGGCGAAAAAGTGGAATATCTTGTTATACATCTTTACTTTATTTGCAAATTATTTGACTTAAGCCTAACTATACATAAGTTTTAGTTAAGGCTATGATTGTGAGTCATTTTAATGAGATTTGTGAGTAAAGAATATGTGAATTACTCACAACTCACTGCAAATATATTGAAATGTAATTCAGTTGCGAAACCAAATTAAAATATGCTTCAAATGAATGCAAATATTTTGAACACTTCATAAACCGAATGGAGTTTCTCTCATAAAAATTCTGCTCAATATGTACAAGTATATTATTATTTCCTGTGCTCTTAACACTCACTTCTGTTTCATATGTCGCTAAATATTAATGCATTTGAAGGCAAAACCATATTTAAATTCAGCATTTTTTCTATATTTGTCGAATTCCCTTAAAAAGCTTTGATTCGTTTGAGTTTATGTAAAGATTTATTCAATTGATTCGCTTTTGTTCTGATGGAAGGCATCAAAAAATCAATACTCGGATACAAAGCGTTAGACATTAATTATTTTCACGTCTCTATTGTTCACAGTTTTTCAAAAATCGATAAAAAAATTTTGCAATACATCTGAGATTTGGGTCAATCAGTAAAATTTTATTTTGAAAAATTTTGAGCCATTCTTTCCATGCAATGAATTTCTATTGAATTCTGAAAATACTGTTATTTAAACAATAGAATGGCTTTGAAAATATGAAACCCTTTTCTCATAAATTAAATAAATAATATGATTTTTGGAAAGTTATGCGTCAAAACATTAGATTTCAGACATTGCAGACGAAAATTCAATTAATATTTACTCAATGGAGTAATAAATCATTTGTGTTGTCGTTATTCATAATTATGTTAGTTTTCAGATTGATTTCAAACTCAATTATAAAACTCGAGGAATGAGAAGAAAATTTTCGATTCACAAACTTATGCCTTACATTACAGACTCGAAAACGAAAGAAAGGCACAGAAGCGAAATGTGAACTCAGGGATCGATGGCCTCCACCAACAAAATATGTGCAGAGCTCTGACTATCGCACCATAAGAAAAGAAACGACAATAAACTCGAATTGAGTTTCATTTCTATTATGTAAGTCTTGATACCAGAAAAAGAGATATTTTTTGCGCAATTTTTTCTTACTATAAATTATGGCCAAAACATGTATCGTCAGTGCGAATAACTTGCTCCTTTAATGATCTAAATCATTTTTATTTGCAAAAAATCCAATTGAGTGCACAAAATATTACACTATTTGAGTATTTTTTTCAGCTAATGATCTCCACTAATGACTTTGTGATAAGAATTGAACAATAATTTCATTTGGTTTGCAAACAATGTCTTTGGTTTTAATGTTTAAATCACGAAATACAAGAGTTTGCAGTTTTGCGACTATTTTCACGACTAAAACAATATTTTGTTGAAAAGTAAATACATTTTGGGTTTAAAAGTCTAGACTTGCGATTCATTATCCAATCCTTCTGTCGTCCGAACCATTGATCACTTGTAAAGCAAATGTAATCAAATACAATGAGAGAGAACTAACACAACAGTCAATGTCCAGACCTTAATGAGCAGAAGTGGTTCGAAGCACATATTCACTGCATTGAGTAAAGCCAGTCTTTAGAGGAAATGTATCATTCAATTGATGTGTAAAATACAATAGCAATACATTAAGAGTCAGTTTTTGGTTGAGTTTTGAGTTCGCATTCAATTGTTAATAAAAAGAAAGAGATTTAAAAGTCTCAGCACTTCTTCTGCTGTGTTGTGAACTCCGATTACAATTTAATGATGGTTTCAATGGTTTCACTTTTGATGTAAAAGTATATATAGCATTCGATTGAACACAGCAAGCGAAAATAGCTGCAAATCTAACCCATGCAAGTCAAGAGCAGATGAAGAATCGATATTTCAAACGAGTGCTACTTTTCTGGCATCTGATTCTGATTATTGGTTTCCTCTCCATTTCTGTTGGTTTTAGTTATGATAATGTGGTTTAATTCTGTCCTCATCTGCTCTAGAATTCGGTGCACATCCTTCCCAACCAAAGAATAGTTAGTATCGAAGAGTAATCTATTGGGTTGTGTGCTCTTCTCATCTCATATCTATAATAATAAATTGAGGAATGGGTGCGATGGTGTATAATCCAATGGCACTTTTATATGCATTGCGTGACATATTATGCGTGCTTTACTGCTATTAATCGACAATCTATTGTATTATATACCGGAGCGCAGAACAGAAGCATATACTTCAGATTTTATAACCGATCGGTATTAATAGCCTTTCACTATATTAACGGTTAATTGACCTCAAGTGGACTCTTCTCCCAAAAATAAATTGCAATTCGCAGTAATTTATTTGAAATGGCTTTTCATCTCTTCTCTAATGATTTGTTTTGTCATTCATTCAATTTAAAGAACATTAGGTTTAAAATTAATAGGATTTCTGTGAAATAAATGAAAATTTGATTAACTCTTGTGATTTAAAATTTATGAAAATAACGGGAATTTTCCGATTCTTTAGTCGTGAATAGCTTTGAATACAAACTATTGATAAGTATTGTTATTATCGGTTAAATGCATTCGTTTAATATTTTTGTGAAAAGCAACAAAAGTCGCTGTCGATTGACATTTTGGCCCAAAGCATAGGCCTATGTCTGAAAACGGTTGTGTCAGTCAGTGCTACCCCTAATAGCAGTAGTGGTAATGTCCGCCAAATGGATCGATACTAACATAACGAATAGCTTCGCCGCGAAGACGACTACTGGTTGTGAGGCTCAAAACGAGACTACATTTGAAGGAAAAATACGCACAGAATAGTTGTGACGGAGTTTAGAGAGCAGTGCAGAGCCAGAGTCCATTCCGACCCACAAAAGGTTTCTCTAAACACATAAATATTAAGGACTGACAGTAAAAAATTCGTTGGAAAGTTGAGTATCAAATGAGAGGAGTGGGAGAGTGTGCCTGAAATGTGCCTGTTCAGTGCAAAGGGACGATAATAGTAACTGCTCTTACTCTGACTGCCGTTTTCACTGAAAATTGTTGTTCTGCTCGAGAATTATCTCATTGGTGTCGGAGCTGTGTTTTGGTGCAGACCCAGTGTCAGAGCAGTGTTAGTGCAACTAAATGCTCTAGTCTCGAGCTCTTTGCTGAACAAATCCTACGGTTTGGTAGTAACGCAGGACATTTGTTGCTGAGTTTGTGTTTGTGTGCACAGAGCAGAGCACAGATACAGAGATCTTCGCCAGTTTGCGAGCACAGAGTTGTTGGAGTTGTTGGGCGCGGCATTGCATAACAAAACAAGTGAACCGATCAGTTACTGCAGTTTCACTTCTCCGCCTCTTCGAAACTCCGGTTCTTTTATTTTTTGTTTTCCAGTGTCGGACACTTCCGGTGCTCTCCACTCATACTCTTACCTCTGATTAAATATAATGCGTTTAAATGGTTTTTTTAAACAGTTATTACTCTTTCATTGCCATTGAATTTCGTGAACACAAGTAGTGCCACAACAGAACAGCTCTTCTATCCGTACAATTGGTTTTGCCTTAAAATTTGTTTGAACTGACAAAACAAGTTCAGAATATCCACTATTCAACTCCACTGTGAGTCTACCAGTGCTTACCATCAGTACTAATGTCATCTCCATTTAAGACATTGTATTCCTATTATGAATATACCCTCAAGTGATTCAACGACTGCTAAATAACAATATTTGGAGTGACTGCCAAAACCAGTGCTCTTCCATTCAAATGAACTCGATTTAAGTGTCAATTTTTTCGATCAAAAGTGAAGAACAGTTGAATTTAACGATGAGTTTTATGACGCCATTAAATCAGACTCTGGATAATCACACTGAAATCGTCTCCGATACTATCGGTGGCAACGATACCATTTCCAACGCCACGAGTCAGGGATTACCATATGATGAGAGTCCGGCGAATGTGAAGCAGGCCATACTCATATTCCGTCTCGTATTACTGGGATTAGGTCTGATCGGTAACTCATTACTCATATTTGTATACATCAAGTGCTCAAACATTATAACCAATCGATTGGGTGTTTACGTAATCAATGTCTGTGTGGCCCTTATTATTGATTTGTTGGATGTCGTCATTTGGTCTCTCAAACAATTCGGATATGACTACAAGAATCCAGAATATGGTCTGCCCAAAGTAGTTGTCCAGATCGGTGAGATATACCAGATGGGTCTGCCCACTACATCGCTATTCTTCACGCTTATGCTTTTCGATCGTTTCTTCGCGACTTGTTTTGCGCGTTGCTATAAGTCGTGTTATGGCTCGAAGGCCAACGCCATAGTGTTGAGTGTTCTGCTATGGTTGGGCTCATTCTTCCTCATCTTTGTACTCATATTCCGCAACCTATTGTTCCCATACGAAGAACTTCACAAAATTATTCATTTCTTAATCGTATATATCGGGCCATTTGTGATCAAACTTCTGTTGGCTATAATATTGTTGGTGAAGCGCAAAATGGTTCCCGACAACGATGAGAGCCAGGCATTCATTGAACGGCGACGCAAAGCCCTGTATTATACGCTGACAATTGTCATAATTCACCTCTTATTTAGTCTCCCGTATTATATACTCCAAACCAATCTCTACTTCAAACTCGTGGACATTACTGTCGACGAGTGGATTGTATTTGTCTGCTATGCGGTCACTGAAGTCCCTCTCGTTCTGAACCCAATCTTTTGTTTCGCTATCGAACCAGAATTTAGAGATTCGTTAGTCTCTGTCTGCACCTGTGCTGGAAGGGCCAGACGGGAGAATATTGATGGCGGTGATGATCATGCAGAGTCACAGCCTTTAGCCCCATTGGCCACTTCCCCAATAGCCGAGGAAAAGGAACATTTGGCAGAAGAAGAGAATTGATAGACAGCGCCCTTAAACATGTGTGACATCCATTAGATCTAATCATCGCATCATTTGTTTAGCTCTCATCACAACTCAATTGTAGTTTAGTTTTATTGATTCGAACCATTCATTCAAAGCTAATTGATATTCAAAATCCAAAAGAAGTGGCGAAACATAAAACTTGTTTTCTTTGAACTCAATGTACAAAACATCAAAAATGAGTGAAAAATACAAAACTCACTCTCATTATGATTATTGTCCTCTGAATTGAAATTTTCTGCACAATTAAACCTATCGATCAATTTATTGAGAGTTTAGACACAAACTTATTATTAAACGTAACAAAAGTAAGAATTTCTAATTATATTTGAAATGATTAATGCATTTAAAAAGTAATGATTGAATTAATTGCTCAGTAATTGTATCAAAACAAAACGTTTCAGAACAAATGGTGTATTTATATGATTATTATTATTTTAGATGAAGAATATTCTGTCCAAACAAATGGTATTTAATCTTATCATTAGTTTTAATAACTCATTACTTAATTATGATATCGTTTTGAGAAATATATTGTAATCTATTATGAAATGAACACAACTTTAGATTGAGATTCAAAATCAATTTGTGATTTTTTGATGGATTATATTTAGAATTATTTGGAAAAACGTGGTTTTATTTATTTAATCCGGTTTTCAATATTTATTTATTCTTTGGAAGAGTTTTAAAAATTCAATATATTGTAAGAGTTATTCAAATTTTATATGAAACTAAATCTTCGCAGAAAATTATCCACAAATTGTTGGCATAATTGGCAATATATTTAACACATTATTATTTTAACCATGAATGTATTGATTTTTGTTCAACTGTCGCATTTATTTAGTTATTTAATTCGGAATAGCTAGCTCATTTATAAATTTGTCAATTATTATAAATATTTTACTCATTATTTTCTACGAAATAATTTATTTTACATTTCATTTGGAAGTCATTATTACTAAACATATTCATTAAAATAAGCAAAAAATAAGAGAGAATTTCAGATTTAATTTCATTTGAAACACATTTTAATATGAATTTCTATTATTCTGGAAGTGAATCCAAAACTGTACTTGCTCTTTTGGCAGTGATTTCCTCTTAGCTCTAAAAATGCGATAAAATTTGTACAAAAGTATAATTATATGATATATGAGTATATTATTATCTAATATATGCGGTAATGCATTTTAATTATGATTTATATATTAATGAATATATATACGGATATATAGACTCTGAGAAAACCCATCTGAACTGAGAAACTACTCATAAATGTTTTCATCTCCAAAATGAGAGCCAAATATATTACTTCTCTTTCTTATTCACGAATCAAAGTTCCGAAACGTTTTTCTTCTTCTCTTACTCTCTGTTTGACTGTAATTAAAGGTGACTATAAATTACACATCAACTTACCAACAACTTCTTTGTGAGTTTAGTTTTAGGCACTCCATCTATTCCTATCCCTTATGCAGTTAACCAGTGGTTAATGTCTTTCAGAATAACTGATTATTATTACAACTTCTGTAACAACTTTACAACTCATATATAAATCTTTTAATTGTAAACAATTCGATATAATAATGTAAGTCTTGCATTCAATGATCAATTTTGAACAAATAAACAACTGTTTTAATGAACAACACTCTCCTCTTTCATATAAGAGGTATTTGACTCAATGTTTGTCTTATCCATCGATTGGAAGAAATCTCTGAAAAGAAGCTAAAAATACGACACCAATGGATGGGATTAATAGTGTTTCCACTTAATTGATAATCTCTTTTGCAAATACATTCTACGTTCATATAATTTGTTTGCAAAGCCTTTGATCCGACAATTTGTCAGATTTGCTGATTTATTATTCAATTCAAATGAGTTAAACATTTACACTATTGTCTGACAACAGAACAACTGATGAGAAGTCGGTTTACAAATTGAATTTGGATTTTAAAAGCAATTAATTGTATCTTTTGAAAGGTTTGCATTTAATTACATTTTGACACGAAATATACTTTTCACTCATTTTCCTATTCATTGCATTTTTCATAGTTTGCCCTTTGATTCAATTCCAGTTTTGGATCGCATTTAAAATCCATTTTTGAATCAATTTTTTGTGTGAAATGAAATAAATGGATAATTGATAAATAATTACTTCGAGTGTACATCAAAATAGCTACAGTGAGATTTTTTTTTATTTACACTTATTCTGTGTTGGGTTCAAAGTTAGGCATTAAATACGTGCAAAGATTAAAGCCCCCCTTCGATAAAATATGCAGTGACCCTTATCTTAATCTTTGCACGTATTTAATGCTTAACTTTGAACCCAACACAGAATAAGTGTAAATAAAAAAAAATCTCACTGTATAATCAAAGTTTTAATCATAGAAAACCTGATGTTACAACCAAAGGGTTGACCTCACTTTACAGTTCGACATCTTCAGACCTCAGGGCTGTTAAGATTCCTCACGAAATTCATATAATTTCGAGGTCCGGACATATGTCTAAATGATTTACTAATTAATACTCAATTGTAGGGAACGGCCATTAAATTAATTTAGTTTCACATTTCATTTGTGACAATAGAAATATTTTCAGAGAATGAGAACCAGAGATAAGATTCTCTTTCAGTAAAATGTTAGTCATATTCAGGAGTCCACAAAAATTGATGAGTTTTTAAAATAATAAAGTTATCGGACAAACGATGGTTTTATGTGAAATTGTGTCTGTTTTGTAGCGTTTGTTCTGTCCTTTCATATAAACTTGTATTATATGTTATTGTCATGAATTCAAAGCACAGAATATATGTAGTGATACATAACAACAACAACAAAAACTTTGATGTCATTGACATCAGGTTAGGAACCATTAAAGGCGGGTCTGGGAGAGAGAGAGAGAGAGAGAGAGAGAGAGAGAGAGAGAGAGAG
>JAQGCS010001986.1:0-11529 GCA_034702105.1 Fuscozetes fuscipes | reverse complement strand
AAAGTATGCATCATGGAGATTAACATGGTGTTTTCAAATTCAATTTATCGGAGTAAACCTTCGAATACATTCCAATTCAGTTATTTCCAAAGCAATAATAAAAATGAATTGATTTTAAACGTCAAGTATTTTCTATTAAATCGATTTTCCAAAAGAAAATTATATTTGACTCAAAATATAATTCTGAGTCCTTTTCTTTCATTGAGAGCACAGGTTATGAGAAGATTTAAAATTGAATTTTTATGAGCCGTCACAACAATTTTAGTTCACTTATCATACTCTGTCACTGATCTCAAGTGAGGGGATAGCCATAAGAGATGTGCAAATCTTAAAATACATCTTTGGTTAAAATGGGAATAAAATGATTTTAATGTAATATTTTCATGCAAAATTGACCAGAGCTTTAAAATGTCATAGGTTCATAAATCTTTTATTTAATATCCTTAAGCAGATTATAAATTCATTATATATAATATTTTGTATTTTATACCATGTATATTTCATATAAATCATGCAGTAGCTATGTAACTGAGGAAGGAATTTTGAAAGTAGTCATCTTTCTTGGGCCATTGGGCAATTTTTCAATCTAGTTTGTAAACGTAAATTAACTTAAGATAAATATTTCTAGAAACCTTGATTATTTCCATCTCAAAACTCAGTTTTGTTCACTTTTTCATTGTGGTTTAATTTTCAGGCTTACACCTTTGGATAGCCCTGATTAGATTGTTACCAAGACACCAATGAGCTTAAAAACCTTGGCAATGTTCACCCACAGAAATATATTATAATTGACTAATATTCTTTGAGTAAGCTTGCTTATGTAGATAAGTGCATTAAAAAAAATTGAAATTAAATTTTACATCAAGCATATGGGATTTCAAAGAAGAATTTCAGATAATTTATTCAGAATAAATTAAGTCCAAGTCCTAAATAATATCCATCAAATAATTTATATTAAATGAATTGATTAATAATATTACCGTTTTTTGGGTTCAAACCGTTGTATAGAAAGAAATGTCAAAAACACTTTTGGCTCTCAATTGGGATTCAAATAAATTAATAGTAAATCATAGACATTAATGACTCAATCGATTGATTATGTCTAGACTTGAATTAAATATATTGACCAAGTTCCAGTTTTCGAAGCAATTTAAAAATAGAATCTTAATTGAATAAAAAAAACTTATCGAATGAAAACAAGTTATGGCTTTATTTTTATTTTATTTTTATTTATGATCGATGATGTCAACAGTGTGTCATTGATTGCCGGCTGAATTAATCACAATACTGTTGTCTCATATTAATATATCCTGCAAAAGTTCATTAATGGAAACAAAAACCAATTACTTAATTTCTTATCCAATTAGCGCTCGAAATGTGGTTTAGTTTTCGGTTCAAAGAATTATATCAACAGTTGAATGAAAAATAAGATCCTTTTGTTCGTCAAAATGAAAAATTTGTGTCAACTCAAAGAGTTCTTTAAAAGAAGATTAAAAGGAGTTCGGGGGAAACCATTAATTATTGCGAACATAATTAGTAAGAGCCTATTATTTAGATTTTTTTCATATGAATGTGGCTTTAATTTTGATATAACTTCACATTTGACTTAATTGGTCGCAAAATTCTTTTTGAATAAAAAATACTTTTATTTGACTTTTTTTTCGTCTGATTCGGTGTTTTACAAAAGGAAGGCATTGTGTGAATGTTCTAATTAGTTATCGGTATAACTTTAATCGTTAATTTCGGTTTCTTTGATATTCGCTTGATTAATTTATAATGCTTCCATATCTATTTGAGAATTGTAATTAAGAAAATTCCTAATTCAGAATCCGAATTTCAATTGAGAAATTGATAAGAGTTCAAATATTATAATCTAGAATCTAGATACTGCTATTTCTACAGTACAGCTATTTTTTGAAAAGTCTTATATAAAAATAGTATGCTGTGTAATCTAGGAATGTTGTGAAGCTGTATGATAGCAAACTGTAAAATATATCAAAATTGCATTTTCAGCGAAAGTCTTTTTATAATCTTTTATAAAACTTTGGCTCAATTTTTACTAAAAGTCTAACTTATATTCGCCTCAATTCGTATCAAATGAATGGTTTTCTTCTATCAAATATTGAAACAAAAAATAAGACCAAATTATTATATATACAGTAACTTCCATTTCTTTACGATTATTCATGTAAAGCTGTTACAGTAGCTTTCCTTTTGTAGGTGGTGCTCACTATATTCATGAAAAGCCATTCATACTTGAAGATTATCAATGATCTTGTTATTTTAAGTCGTTCATAAGTTAAAGAGCAAAAACTAATGCCTTATTTTTTGAACAGCTAAAAATAACAGGATCTTGATTAATTTTCAAATATGAAGAACTTTTAATAAATATAGTGAGCGCCACCTACTAGGACAAAGCAATAAATATTAATAGCCGTGCAGAAATTCACAAGGGCATACAGTATAATGACAAACAATAAAATATCAATAAACGAGTTTTAAATGTGTTTATCTCATGTAATACATTACTTAACTGTCTATTGAAGTCAAATAAAATTTACACTACAGAATAAACATCTTTTGATCTTGCTTAATGTTCACTAATTCTTGATAGTTATTGACTTTGCCATCAATGAGTAGAATAACTAATAAAACATTTTTGTATCAATTCTTGCGGTTTGTGGAAAAACATTTGTACTGAAAAATGAGCAATCATTGGTTTGGAAGTTATCCATCACAAATAACAGACTGTTTGTCAGCCAATGGTGTACTAAGAAGTCAATGAATAATTAATGAATAGAATGGATCGGGAGGACAAACATCATTTGCTTTTAATACGAGTGATGACTGCCTCACAATACCATACATTTGGCTCAATATTGGAGTTTACTGTCATTTAAGACCAGAATATAAATACAATTTGGGTTTAAATGTTTGTCACAATTGTTAGTTGCGTTAAGAGTCAAGTGCTTTGTATTAAATAATGAGACCATTTATTAAATTGTTTTCTAGTCTTTGAATTTATTTTCTTTGCGTTTTTCTCTTCAAATATTTATATGAATTCAAAATGAGTTCATTTTATTTTGTTGTTGAAAATGAATCAATAATTCAAATCACATTCAAATGCAATGTTTAAACGCAAACTACAGACCAATTAAAATGAATTTATAGATAAAGTGTTTACTAATGAAGAATACAAATCCTATGAATAAATAGCATTTAATTTACATAAATTCCGAATTAATACTGATTTTAATCAAATAACTAATTAGTTATTAACTGAAAGATATAAAGTGTTCAGACAGACAGACCTGGGTATAAGTTGCGCGACATTAT
This sequence comes from Fuscozetes fuscipes, assembly GCA_034702105.1. Classification (NCBI taxonomy): domain Eukaryota; kingdom Metazoa; phylum Arthropoda; class Arachnida; order Sarcoptiformes; family Ceratozetidae; genus Fuscozetes; species Fuscozetes fuscipes. The sequence goes on along the minus strand of JAQGCS010001986.1, from coordinate 8,193 downwards.
CGAGACTATCTGCCAGGTTGATGCTGGTGCCGGGCATAAGGCTTTTTCTGAGTAATGGAGGGACATCGCCATACTGGGCCGATAGGCCAGCACCACCGCAATAAGAACTGGTCGAGCCTCTGGTGCTATGCAGTCGCGAGGACTGGCCAGAGGACATGGAGTGTGGATGATATTGGAACTGGGGCAAGTCTAATTGGACCCGTTCAGAACTGGAACGTCGTCTTTCCTGTACGTTACCAGATTGGCCGCCACGCAATCGAAAGAACCACAAATTGGACATTAAAATAGACAACTATTGATAGCACTGTCATCTAATCACTACTTCAATGGTTTTAAAGATATGGTAAGGTCTCTTTTTAGCTATTTTTCAATTTAACAAGTTTAATTTAAAAGTCAGTCATCTGAAGAGAGATGTTATCACAAAATCAAATATGTTTTCAATCTCTGAAACTCTATTACACTCCATTCGAGATATGAGTGAAATCATTTTGAAGACAGTGTTTGGAACAAAGAAAATAAATGGAATATAATAGAGTAGAATAGAATTGTGGCAAATTTGATCAACGGTCAAGAACAAACTGTTACAGACAGAAGATATTAGCTATCGGCTAGTTTTGATTAAAGCACAACCATCTCAGTTGAAGCCATCACAGCTAATACCTGTGCTCTTTGAGACGTTTGAGTAAAGTTATTAACAAACTGACTATTATTTTATTGTTTTTCTGTAAACACCGCTCGAAGTCAACAATTATAAGACAAACAAAAAAAAATAAGAAAAACTTCTCCGGACTTCACTCTCAACGTTGAGCTCAAATCAAACACAAAATTAGTGGAAAAGTATATTAAAAAACTTTTTTCACTTCCACTCTCCAGTGGTTCCAACAGATTGTATTCTATTCGTAAAGAGAACGGTATGTTCACTGCCTGTACGTCAACAGTGTATGGATGTGTGGCCACAGAGAATAGAGAACGGATAGGGAGAGTCATGCGCTCAGAATAAACCACAGACCGTCTTATAAATAATTCCTTAAAGAATATTCTTTTGTACTTTATTTTCATTTGTTTGATACATTTTGTCGATAATAATTAAATTCTGTACAAACATATTGATTGTCTATTGTCTGGACTACATATAAAAACTCACATTTTAAATCATACCTAGAGTAATTTGGTGGAATCCATAGATTATGGTTTGCTATTTGTTACATTTACTTTCCACACATTTTCCCATTTGTGTTATCTATCGGTTTAATAATCTCTTGAAAAGATTTATGTCATTCACTCTTTCATTTGCTATTCTCTGCTGAATATTAAGAGCAAAATCTATATATTTTTCAAAATTTATACCAATTTTTTGTTCACATTTGCCTATATATACACATTTCGATGAAAGAGAAAAACACGTTTTCTCTAAATATCTATCAAATTAATGATTATTTCAAAAGTGAATGACTGAATGCTTTTCAAATGGAATCAAAATTTCTTCTTCTTATGAAAATGACATTAAATATTCTCTTAAAACATTGATTTTGTATTTAAATTAAGCTCTTTTTAAAGCCATATTCTGTTCGAGGCTTTAATCTGGAAATATGCTCAAAAGCAATGACTTTCTATTAAAAGAATATTATCAGATAACTGAATAAAAAGGCCTTCACTTTACCACAGACTCAGTTCATGAATATTTCTTTAATCTTAATAAAAGATTGTTTATTACAAAATTTAAATCCATTATTTTATTCATAAATCAATGAGCATGGTCTCTATGTGAAGCAAACAAGTAATTTGGCTTTGATTTGTTGAGATTTGAAATGTGACCCAAAGACTATTCTGCTATTTGTTGGTTTCTGTCCTTTACTTCTCAAATAAATTGACGCAAACATTAAATAAACATTAATTTGGGTGTAAATAGATTGGAAACCCAGACTTTGCTCGGGTAAAAATAACTTTGAAATTAGATTTTGTTTGCGAATGAGCTACATGCATTCCTTAATTACTTTTTCCATATATCTTCGTTATTTGTACCTCTATTTTAAACAAGAACAACGATTTCAACGAGGATAATTATTGGAACGATCATTTAGCTAGTTATCTTATTCTAGTTATATTATCTTATTAAATGAAATATTTGTCGATTTATTATTAATAAAAAAAAATTTTTGCAATCTTTTGATTGAATTTTTGTACACTCATAACAATAATGGATAAGAGATATTCGTTTAATATTTAATTGAATAATAAATTATTATGAAAATAGTTATCAAAACCAATAAAAATCATTTATTCGACAAATGACTCCAAAGCTTTATAGCATTGAAGGGAACAACTCTTTGAACGAAAACTGATTTAATGGCACATAAAATATCGAATTATACTTTCAGTTTCATTATAAATATCGATCAACAGGTTTACAATAGGAATAGGAATTCTAACTAAATCTACGCTAATGTCAGGAGAATATTGAATTTCCTTCTCTTTGAAAAAATGACATTGTTACAAAAATCTGTGTTTTAAATTACAAAATTGAAACCCAATAGCACTTTGCCTGAGAACTTTGATGGAGGATTATAAGTTAATCTCATTGGTCAATTTGATGCCCTCAGTCAGTTTATTGTAAAAATTATATGAATCCCCCAAAATTTCAATTAAATACTGTAATCTTGGTACGGCTATAAATACTGGAGCAGATTTTCAGTGCGGTCTAAATTGGGTTTAAAAATAAAGAAATGAATTGGATTTTAATTATATAATTTTTATATTGTGAGTCAGGGCAGAGATGGGCAAGGGGATTAACAGGAGGGGGTATGAAGGGATGCTCGGATCAACAAAATAACAATTTTACCCAAATCTGGACATCAAATAAGTGGCCAAAAATTTTTTAAAAATCTAGGGGGGTCAAAACTCCTTTTGGGTTTATTCCCCCTCCGCCCTAGAATTTTGAAAGATTTAACAACCGCCGAGGGAAACGAGGTGGCTTGTATTTTACTTGGTCCCCCTTTGTGGTTTTTTCTTTTGAACTTTTTTTGCTTAAAAAAGCCTAAAATACGCTTATTTGCATCAAAAAGTGGTTTTAGCGACTTTTGGAAAAAACTACACTTCCCCCTAAAGCCGAAAAGCTTGGCCACCCCTGCTCTATATCAATTTCCAATTAAGTATTAACTTATTAATAATTAAATCAAATTAATTGCAATCAAAACAAAAATAATATTTTGCACAAAACTCTTATGCAATGATCGACTGTTCAGAAGATATGCGATCAAAGTTAGCTAGCTTATCATATTGGCCAATAGATCTTATATGCTAAACAATACTGTTTATGACTGTTTGTCACGTGATTAGGCATAGCAGTATGTGTGACATGATAAAGTTGATATGAAAATATTCAGGGAAAGCAAACTCTGAGTATTCAAGTCTAATAAGTAGAGTAGTTAATAAGTTATAAGTAGAGAAGAATGATATAATTTAAAATTTAAATGAATTCATTGATTGTTTGAAATATTAAAGCCCTAATTATATGGATTACTCATCAGAATAATTGATTTTATAATTATTATTTTAAGTCAATTTCTCAGAATAGAATTCAATATTAAAGATAAATTGAATTGAACATCATTTATTTAGTATACTATTGACACTAATGAAAAATTATAATAAAGTTTTCAAACTTTTTTTTTATTGATTTTTCTCATAAATATTTTCAAAACATTTCTGTAATCCTTTGCTTTGAATTTCATTTTTCGTAAATTATTAAAAATAAATTTAATTTCAAGATCTGAAAACCGATTTTCATAAAACACAAGATATTGAAAAATTTTAATATTCGAGACAAACGTATACCTGCAGAAAAATATATTAAATCTTATATATATATAAGATGAAAGTTCTTCTTTTTTTAAACAAACAATTTTATAGCAAATATTTTATAATACAATTCTTTTGTAATAATTAATAAAAAGCAAATAATAATCAGATTAATATTGTCAACAAATCAATGAATATTTTCAGAACTGGAATTTGAGTTAGATATTTTAAATATGAAAGGTTAAGTGAAATCATTCAAATCACTGAATATGCAAGGGCATAAAACTTTTATCAATTATTTACCAGAACTTATCGATTGTTTCGATCGATTTGTTTGAATATTTGATGAGAAAAAGCAAATACTTTAGTAATTCATTGAATTTACCCGAAAATTGGTATTTCACTTAAGTACTCATATCATTCATTAATATATAAAAAATATTTTGACCTTTACTACGCCCAAGGTCCTTTATATAAAAATATTTGTTGATAATTGAAGGCTCTCCTTTATTTAGTATAATTGGTTTGAAGTTCAATCAGAGAAAATAGAATAGATTTTAAAACAAATGATAATTACAATCATTTAACGACGATTCCATTCCTTTGACATTTTGTTAGTTGCGATGAGGCAGTCATTAATCAACTGCTTTATCATGATCAATCAATTTGCAGGACGATTAACAGTACTTTTAATAAGTGCTATTAGTTTTAAAAACTCTTCACAACTTGTGAATCACAAGTGTTTTGATTTGCTTTAAAATGTGATTGGTTAGTCAAATGTGCCGAGTGAACTTAAAATTGCTAGAAATTTACAGATTAAACAAAATGAGAAAATCAATTCAGCAAATAAACTACTAGTTATTTAACAAGTGATTCGATTCAAATTATATCATTTCTTTAGGGCATTAATATCTTTTTTCAAGAGTATTTCAGGCAGTATTAATGATTAAAATTTACTTGGTTCAATGATCTGTAATCCGATTCTTGTCATCAGAATAATGTCAAAAATCACGTTTCCATAAAACGTTTGAAATGATGTTTTCAAGTCATGTAAAGACAGAATACGAGAAAATTCAAAACAGAATTAATGGGTTATGTCTTGAGATATGTCTGTCGACTCACAATTCACTTGACATCATATGATTGAATTATCCATCACTTTAGGACAAGAATAAAAAACTGCCATTTATTTAACGGTTTAGACAGAAATTCATCAAATCCCAACATGATATCAGGTTTCTGGTTGTTCTAGCTCAAGAATCATGTTAAAATTCTCTCTGGAATAAGCATTTTATGCCATCATTTTTGCACCAATTATTTAGTTCAAAATAGAGGCAATTAATCTAGTATAATAATAAGTTAAGTGTTAATTGATCCATGAAATGCAAACTTGCAACATTAGATCACAAGGGATCAATTTTATAGTCAATGTTTAATCGATGAGGAAATTCAAGTGAAAACTCTATTCTCTTGAGATCTCATTTTGCTTATCTTAAAATAAGTTATTCTGTTCTATTCCGTCCCATCTATTATTTATAATCAAAATCCTACTTTTAATGTATTTTTTAAATTTTGAACTTAATAACTCTTATTTGTAGATTATTATCTTATTCACTGAAAATTTAAAATATATTTATTTGTTTTCTATAAAGGAGTTTACTTTTGAAGCTACCAGTTTCATTTTTATAACAGTCGAGCCTTACATTGGAGTACAGAATATTCTGTGCACCTCATAGTACACATCGCGCCATACATTAGAAGAGAATCAAAGCAATTCCTTTGACGCATCTTTTTCTGGATGTCATTAAGATTTTTATGAGTTAATCAGCTTGATTAATTTAAATTGAAAACACATTAAGAACGAACCTGTTTTATTTTTTTAATTTTTTATCAAACAAATTTGAAATTAATTCATATCACATATGAATAAAAAAAAAGTCTTATACATAAGAATTTCAATCTGGAAGAGGTCTCTTACCCATTAAATGACCCACACAGATTTATTGTAGTAATTCTCTACTAATAGAACTCGGATACAACTGATTTGAAAATATTGTCTAACAAATGACAAGCAATTGAGTGATCAAAGAATGCGATAAACATTTGTATTGTTTGCAATAAAACAGTTTCAGAGGAGAGAAGTGATTGCATTACTTCACAGACCACTGAATAAAACGACTAAAATCGGAGATACTCTCAGCCTATGTGTGAATGCGATGAAGATATTTAATACAATGGATTAAGTCAGGGGTGCCCAGAGGGTATACCCAAATATCCCCTAGTTTTTAAGTTCAAAACACCTCGACAAAATTTTCCAAGATATAGTCCCTAATTTTTTGTGTGAAGGACCCCCTAAGGCTGCGGGTCTTGGGCACCCCTGGATTAAGTATAGGGCAGGGGTGCCGAAGGTACCCAACCTCAGGGGGGGTAGTGGGAAATAATTTTTCCAAAAAATTTGCCACCTCGCTTCGCTCGGCAAAAACTTCGCGTTCGCGGCGAGGGGGGTCCGATTTGCCTCAAATCTAGGGGGGAGATCTCGTCGGGACCAAAAACTAGGGGGGTATTTGGGCTATACCCCCTCTTCGGCACCCCTGGTATAGGGTGATCACTAAGAATGTGCTCTTTGTTTTGATGCTATACATTGTTTAACACAATATTTACTAAACGGATATCATTGTAATGAATAAAAGACTCATTTAAGCAAAGGATTAGTCAAAAGCGAAAGAAAAAAATCACCGATCGATCCGTCCGTTTGCATAGAATTTGCTCTAAATTTTCATTCAAATAAGAAGAGAGAAAAACAAAACCAATAAAAAAAATTTAAAGGATCTGTCCGACCTCTATATAGTTGTTAACGCACATCATAGCACTGCCTCATAGAGATTACATGCAAGGAATCTTTAAACTCTCCTAGATAAAGAAGAACTAATGAGAACAAATTTTTAATTATATAAATAAGCATAAATGATTATTGTCTATCATAATATCATAAAATAAACCGGGGAATAATACGGATTCTCAAGAAGATAATTAAATTTGTCAATTTTGGTTGATTTTGACCCTCAAGATGGTGGCTCACCATGCCCATTTTCACATATTTTTTGCTTTTCTGTTTATTTATCAGTTTGGTGAGGGTCTCAGAATTTTATCTCATCTGGTTCCCGAGATTTCGAATTTAATGTAAAAATGAGGCAAAACTAAAGGTTGGGGTTAACAAAGCGGCCGCCACACAAAAAATTTTCCGATATAGCAAGATTATCGATTCGACTAAATAACCCTAGAATTTACCAAGAATTCTGAGAAAATTATTAGGAATTTATAGACAAAAAATTACTATAATCAAATTATATTTGTAAATCAAATCGATAAAGAATTTAACACTGAATTCAAATATAAAATCGTTATTTAGTCGAATCGATAATTGAAATACCCTTCTCGTTGCGCAACCCTGGATAGAATTGCGTATCACTGAAATATATAAATGTATATCTGGAATCGATTTTTATAGTGAGCATAATTTGATTTTGCTGATATTTATCACAACTCAGTTTTATTCCTGGTGTATTAGTGCACAGAATAAAAACAAAGAGGAAAAGACTCTTAAATTGATTGAAATTCTATTGAGTTCTTTGTTTTGTCATAAAATGTGTTGAAATTAGAGCCCAAATACTTAGAGCCGAAATTTATTTATTACTTTTGTAACAAGAATTTAAAGTTAAAGTTGTGAATGAAAATCAATATTCCATTGAATCGAAAACATCTGTAACTTAATAAACTTGTCTAAGATATGTGTGATCTATGTCAATTTTTATTTTTTATTCTATTTATTGATTATCTAATTTTCGCTGAATGGTATAGATCAAGGGATAAAACCGGGCCACCATAATCGAAAAAGAAATGAGATTGAACTTATAATTTATAGTCATTTGGAGTTCTCATGATTCACATTCAAACACATCATTACTCGTTTATAAACAACAGATTCCTTAATAAAGCGTATACTCTCTCTCTCTCTCTCTCTCTCTCTCTCTCTCTCTCTCTCTCTCTCTCTCTCTCTCTCCCTCCCTCCCTCCTCACATGAACACAGTTATAAATTCATCATGCTATATGTATCCCATATAAAAGAAATATGTGCATATTGAAATATTACCTGCGTAAAATGAAAAGAATTGTGACTAGTTTGTAGCCACTTTTTATTCGCTGGTCTAGATTATAGCCAGAAGCATGTAATTTTTATAGAGGATTTGAAGTTTTCATCGAGCCTGCCCTAGGTGTTTATTGTGTTACAAAATAAATAGCAGAAACACTAAATGATTTGACTTACTATTAAAGTACTTAAAGTGTCAATTCGATAGCAACTTGAAAGTTGCATGTCTATTAATATTTTGGCAAGCT
>JAQGCS010001985.1:0-11537 GCA_034702105.1 Fuscozetes fuscipes | reverse complement strand
TTTTAATGATTGAAACATTTTATTCAACTTGCTTGTTACAGTTCGTGAATTCATTTAACATGGGAATCCCATAAACAATTTGGAGAATTATAAATAAATTTGGAGAAATTTCTTGCCTTATTTTCAAATTTCAAGAAATTTTTAAACACTATATTATACTCATTGGACTTTTATTGCAATCACGGGTCAGCAAAGGTTTCAAACTCAGGCATATTTTTTGGACCAAAATTTTAAAAACTCAGAGGGAATAGAGGTATGGCATAAAATGGCAACTTTCTGAAGTGCAAAAAAAACATTTTATCCTGAAATATCCGTTTCTTGTTTAAATTCAATTAAATTAATCAAAATGGTGAATTTTAAGAAAATTAGCAAAATGTTAGGGTATCCCTAGTTTCTCTGCGTTTTTAGTCCACTATTTTTCGAATTCAAGGGGGACTTATGATTTTGCTTAAGGGGATTTTTTAAAATTTCCCCTTGCCAACCCCTGATAACAATTCTTTGTACTCTTTAATGATTTGCATCAAAAATAATAAATCTTAACTGAAAATTGTGTTTGACTTCAAAAACAATTTATATTATTATTGACTATATTTTTACAAATAAATCAATGATCAAATGTATATCCAGTGAAATCCACGCAAACAAATATACAAATATATGTATATATAAAAAGTAAAAATCGAAGAAAAATATTTGTTTTATATTCAAAATATGTAATTTAAATGCAATATATTCTGAATATTTAAGATTCCAAAGAAATAATACAATTGTGACAAATATAAGTGATTTCCATTCTTAAAGATATAATCAAAGTTCTCAATAACTCCTTATTTCAAAAATATTTACTTTGGATAAAAATGCTGACTAAAATCATCAAGGGTGCCCAAGGTACCCGACCTCAGGGGGGGGGGTCCCTCGGACCAAAAAATCAGGGGGGTATACGGGGTGTATTTTTCTGACTCGCTGGAGGGGGGAAGTGGGGGTAGTGGGAGATAATTTTTCCAAAAAATTTCCAAAAAATTTGCCGCCTCGCTTCGTTCGGCAAAAAACTTCGCGTTTGCGGGGCTAATGGGACCAATTTGCCTCAAAATTGGCCAAAAAATTTGCCGCCTCGCGTTCGCGAAGGGGGGGGGGTCCGATTTGCCTCAAATCTAGAGGGGTCTCGTCTGGACCGAAAACTAGGGGGGGTATTTGGGCTATACCCCCCCCCCTTGGGCACCCCTGAAAATCATCATTCTGGTATTTTGCTAAAGTGATAAAAAGAATAGTGTGTCCAGGAAATATTAAAAGACTAAAAGAATATAAACGGGCTGTGAATTTTAAAGCTCATTATAGAATAAATGTTCATGTTCATCAATTATAAGTCCCCCATATATAACACTAACCAAATATTATTATTATTATTATTATTATTATTATTGATTATCATAATAGTAGAAAAGTGGATTCCATTTCATGAATTTATTCTAATAATACTGTATGATCATTAAATATCTGAAACTCTCAAACACAGAATTTGGACTTTATAAATAAAATACGTAATGTAATTAGAAGTCCCTTTGATTAAATAAAAATAGTATCATATGCACTGACCCTTATCTTAATCTTTGCACGTATTTAATGCTTAACTTTCAGTCCAACACAGAAAAATTATCAAAAACTCTCCTTTTATCTGATATGATGTGCACCAATCCTTATCTTAATCTTTGAACTTTTTATATGTTATCCGTTAAGCTTTATGATAGAACAATTCTTTATAGATAGAAGTGAGTCTCATTTAAATATAAAATATTTGTAAATTTGATAATTGAAAATTCAACACATCGTCGATACAGAGATTGGGACTCATTTGTCGTTGATTACACACAAACATTCTAGCAATGAAAATTGAATTGGTTTTGACACAAATATTCTATAAAACTGAACTTGGTACAAACAACATTTTGGCTAAGGTCAGGGGTAAAAAAGTGAAGGGAGTAGCTCTTATTCTCCCATGAATTGTCCAAAAGTCGCGAATCTTGTCTATTTGTGGTTAAAGTAAATCTGTCCATCCACAAATCTGCTAATCTAATATTTTTTGAATTCCAAATTTGAGTAATTGTGATAATAATGAGCGAAAGAATATTTATCAGATGAGTTGTGCCTATTCTGTGATATAATTATTAATTTATGAGAAATAATTCTATAATTTTGTTTAATATAATTGTTATTTATGTGAAAGACGTCGAACTAATATTGAATATAAGGCTATAAAACATGAATTCACTTGACTGGTCATATAAATTACAAGTTAATTATGTTCGAAATCCTCGCTTAAAGAGAGGCAAAAAATTTCTATGAAAAAATTGCTTTCATTTATGACGTGTGCTCTCATTGGTTGGTGTGACCAGAAATATAATTCACAATTATCTCAACCATTACTGCATATAAATGTATGACTTTATCAGAACAGCTGCCAAACACTACCGTCCGTTCGGTTCTATTTTTTTGTCAACTTATTGGTAGTATTGGTTATAATTTTTACTTTTTGTGCCTCATTTTGAGGCTTTTTGTTAATCAGTGGCGTATTGTTAGCAAAAAACAGGCAAATCGTAGGCAAACAGTCATTGAGTAGTGATTGCAATGATTTTCGACAAATAATTTATAGAAATGGAGTCAATCTATTCAACAATTTTTGTGTATATGTTTATAACTTAAACCGTAAATTGTGAACCAAAGCCCAGCACTAATACAAACGGCAAACCTATTGCTAGTGTTTAATTGCGCGCAAAAATGGGGAACGAATTGTACTGACCAAACGCCACCGTCTATTTATGTAGAGTTTTAATGGCATTGCATTTACAAAAAGCCTCTGCCATTAGTTTGACTGCAATGGAAAGATGTGCTCAGTCTTGTGTTACATATAAACTCGACTTTTATTTGTGAAAATTCCTCTGATATGACTGCACTCCTTTCCCCACATCTCTCACTCATTTAGTGCTATATTTTTCGGGAATAAATAAAAATATACATTTTGTCCCAATCTATTTGCTATATGAATAGCGAGTCCTGGAATCCCCTATGAGTGCATTAACTGTATTTTTACATCCATATCGTCATCACAAGTCATTCCCTATTCTTATTCTTATGTCTTTTCATTTGTGAAATGTTTGGCTATTCTTTTATTCTCTATTTTTCCTTTTTTGCCTCTAATGATGATTTGCTTCTAAATAAAAAAAACTGATGCAAACGACGAATAATAGAGGGGTAGAGCTATACCAGGGGATACACTGCCACAGGGAAAGTGCTGCCAAACACTGACTGAGTGCCACTACCAGTGAATGAGCAAAGAGAGCAGGAGAGGGAGGGAGAGAGAGAGAGAGCAGGAGAGGGAGGGAGAGAGAGAGAGCAGGAGAGGGAGAGAGAGAGAGAGCAGGAGAGGGAGAGAGAGAGAGAGCAGGAGAGGGAGAGAGAGAGAGCAGGAGAGGGGGAGAGAGAGAGCAGGAGAGGGAGAGAGAGAGATGAATATAAGGAAAAAATGTTTTTGGAGAGATATTGATAGGCGAAGGAAAGGCCATAACTTATATCTCCATAGCATATGAACCTAATCATCTGAGAGGGACGAGAAAAGCTTTGCCAACATTTGTAGCAAAAGATAATGCAGAACAGAATGAAGAATAAGGCTGTGGATGGAGTGGAGAGCACAGCATAAGCAGAACGAGTCAAAGCGACCCAAAGCAAAGCGTTTGGCCCTTTAAATATGCGATATTGATTGCATCGATCGACTCCTCTGTTTTGCACGTTTTGATTACTTAAGACTTTGCATACACTCAGCCATAGCTCTGGTATATTGTGCTCTAATATATTCCAATAAAGGCATTTCTACTGCGACTCAAGTTTGCGACTTATGTCAACATTCATTTGCATATTAATGATTGGAAAGGGAGGTGCGTTCCCGATATTCTTTGACACACACTTATTATTTATTCACCAAAAGGGTTGTGATTTCTTTGGAATTGTATTATAATTAGTTTTTAAGGTTAGGAATAGTGAGCGCTTTGCAAATAATAGTCTGCCTTTAAGTGCTCACAACACTGTTTGAGTTCATTTTCGTTAGGCTTAGATAGAGTTCCGCCCACTTCTGCAAAAAGTATTGATTATTACTCTGACGACTGAAGTTTAGATCAGATTTTTCTTTAAAATGTTACTCATTTCTCCATCACTTCGTTTCCATTCTTTTATTCGTCTTTTTATTCCTCTCTATTCTGTATTTTGCTTTTTTGTAATTTATTGACATAAAAGAGAGACTTTCGCGAACTCTAACAGACTTTTGCAGAGCTGTGTATTTGTGCTCGTTTTGGGACATAATAAATGTGGAACTTTTACGTCAAATACATGCGAATATGAAACTGTATATCAAATATAAGGTAATGCCAGCAAACGATGGATGGATTTTGAGATTATTTGATTGATGAACTTTAAAACGTATTGCAGGCGCACAACACAAATACTCCTTAACTCTAAAATAGGTTAGAGGGAGGGTCTCCCCAATTATGAAACGCATTTAATGTTTAATCGCAGTGTGCGGTGAGGCTGAGTTTGAAATGATTGCTCACGCAATACAATCCAATACACCAGTGCTAATACACTCCCCTTTCGCCCATTTGTTTTTGAGCTAATTTGCATAATTCTTCTCAAGAAATATCACTCAACCCTACTCTCAACTCAATCTATAGACACTTCGATGCGGGACTCATCTAATGCGCAAACAATTCACTGATTCTTATCAATAAATTTTGGATAATTCTGATCCCAACTTATTTGGCAGACAATTGTTATTGTCTTTGAATTTTTTCATAGATGAGTTAATACTCAGTTTTTTATTTCACTGATTACACAATTTCAATGGAAGGAATGGTGTTTATACCTCACAATCAGTCATTTGAAGGATGAGTCGTTCTGTTCGCTTACTCGCAATTATTGACAGTTTTTGTAGTTTTTCTTTTTATAACTTAAAGTACTTTATAAGAGTTTGTGCTATGCTTTAGAAAGAATGACAAAATTCAATAATATTTGTGTCGTTTTGTTTAGTCTTAAAGAGAGGTTCGAATGAAACGATTTTAAAAATATTGAATTCGAGAGGAATTGAGAGGAACGGTGTGTTAGTATTGTTAGTAGTGTTGTGTAGTCAAAGCAGTTCATTACGCACAGCCCTAAACTTCAATGAAATTAAGTGCAAAATTGAGTCGATTCGCATCCAGTCGTTGGACCTGTAGTTCAAATAAAAATTTTGACTGAAATTGGATTAAAAAATAGAGAAGACATTCATACAAATCAATAAAACAATTGTATAATACTATCGCAGAGAAACATAAGAGTAAACCAATAGAAAAAAGTTAGAATTGAAGACAAGTTTTGTTGCGTTCATTGTTTGTGCAAATGTGGCACAGAATGAATGAATGCATTCCTCGCTGTAAAAAATGTTAGACTCGACTATCGTTTGCAATGGTTTGGTATGGTTTGGCTAAATTTATAAAGAAGAAGAGCCCAAAGGCAACAAAATTGAGTGGCCATACATACAGAACTGTATGCTTATGTGCGTTATGTGTGTGCCATCCGTTTTGGTCATGCAATGCAACAGAAGAACAAACTAAACATTAAAAGCAATGCCATTTTTTAAGAGGGAGAACTTGAATATTAGAATGGGTTTCCATGGAGTCGGGCACTGGCAGTGAGGCATCGGATCATTTGATTATTATGGACACAACTCTCTAATCGTTTAGCTATGCAGCCATTGAGCTCTGATTTAGGCCTTTAATCATTTTCTTATTCATAAAAGACCATTAGAGAAGTCAATCGAACGCAGAAATATTTACAATACTTTGAGAGAAGCCCTAATCTAACGATATCTCTCTTTTTCTCTTTTCATTACTCCCCTCTGAATCTTAAGTTTGTTGTGTTTGTTGTGTTGGTTCTCTCCATTCCCTCCTTTTATTACATTCCATCAAATTTCCTGCGAAACAGTATAATAACTATGCATTTCCTATACTCTACTAATATATAAAAGTCTACTTTAATTCTAATTTAAAATAAAAACAACGTTTCGCTCATTAATTGTAATGTAAAGACTGTTAAGAAATGATTAGACTTTATGTTCAGCGAACCAGAAATCGAGAAACAATCGGATGAATGGGACGAATGGGATGATCGATATGTTAATCACAGCCACACAGTAATCAACAAAATTACTTTTTTACTCCACTTTACTCACAAACTGTTTATATAGACTCGAAATTAAACAAACTTTTATTGTAAATCCGATTCTTTTCTTAAGCACACAAATCAAGAATTCTGAATAAGTACAAATGCATTACCATTGATTTAATTGAATATTTGCCAACTTGGTTCTTTCACAATTATTTTTACAAAACTCAATCATTTTCTTTATTTTTACAAAAAGTTGATACAAATTTTCAAATCAATTATTTTCTTTCTAATGATTTCGAGAATTCAATAGAAATCAAAGCAAAACTTTTATGAAACTTCAACACAAACATCAAAATAGTATTTTTCATTTCACTTCTTTCATTTCAAATCGAATTTCTTCAATAAAAAACTGTCAAAAGTTTTCATTCAAAGTAATTAATTTTCCGTATAATAAAAGTATTATTATTACCGCTATTTTCTGAACGGTTGGCCCTAAAAATTCAATTTAACTTTGTTTCACTTTTTATCAGCCAATTGAGAGAAACTAACTAACTAGGAAATATTATTAATTGTTGCACTTTAGAATTATTGCCAATTTTCATTAAATTAGTTCCATATGAAAATTCGATCCAATGATGCTCAAGGGAGTGTTTCCATATACCAATGATTCTGTGCAAAAAGTTATTGGAAATTTATTTAAAAATATTATTTGCAACTTTTAGATGACCATGCTCACTCTGACTTTTCAAATTTACATTTAAGAGTAAAAACTGCGTTAAATATAACAATAATGAAATTCAGTAATCAATGGTTCAAATAAACCAAAAGAATGCATTAATTTCGGTTCCACCCAAAATCCATAAACCTTAATTCATAACCTAGAACACCTAAAAATGAAATCTAATACAAAATTGATGAAATATTTTACTTTAATCTCGATAAATAAGCGTGATACAAAAATCTTGCTGAAAAATAGACGCCTAGGTCCCCATATAGGTAACATATTTTCACTAACATTTTTGTATCATGCTTATTTATCGAGATTAAAGCAAAACATTTCATCAATTTTGTATTAGATTTCATATTTAGATGCTCTAGGTTATGAATTATGGTTTATGGATTTTGGATTTATAGATTATTTTTTATAGATTTTGGGGTTGACCCCTTAATTTCACTCAAACTACAAAATGATGTTGTTTAATTTGCATTCAATCAGGGCCATGGGGGGATCGACAAATTATTCCCCCTGGAGCCAAAAATTTGACATTTCCCCCCCTAGATTTTTTCAAAATTTTAACATTAAAGGTATACCTTCCTCGCTGCCACCGAGCGATGCAAGGCCGTTTGTATTTTACTTTGGTCCCCCTCTATTTTTTTGCCGAGCGAAGCGAGGCGGCAAATTCAAAAAATCACCCACTAGATCCCCCTTTAGACATTTTTTGAAAAATCGCCCCCTAGATTCCCCTAAGAGCCGTTGACCTTGGCCATCCCTGCATTCAGTCTAAAACAAATATGACGGAAATGTATTGTAATGCTTAGGTTTAGAAATTTTGAAGATTTTCTTTGAAATTCTTGGATTTAAAATCAATTTTTGTGCCGAAAATCCATTAATTTATAATCTAATAAAATTTTGTCGATTCTTATTACATTCAGCGCATGATTTCAGGATTTTTCAAAAAAATAAAATGAAAATAAAATTTAATGCAAAACATTAGATAATCTAATTTTGAGACTAAATTTGATTATTTCTAACTTGAATTGCGAGTAAAAGCTAAATGTTCTCAAACATTATTAATCAAATCTAAAACTTAGAGAATCGGCTCAATTGAATAAATAACAAGAATTTCTACTAAAAATTCTATGAGAACATCACTTCTCTAGAGAAACTAAAAATAAATTATACTGATACATCTTCAAATTTATAAATTATGATTAACTCAAAATATATGTGAGATATTTATGCATGCAAAAATTGTTCAAAAACAATACTCCATTCAATAATTCTTTTGTTATATGTTTTGATAAAAAAAAATTTTGTTTTGTGAATCGTTTGATTCGTCTTTTAGCCAATGAGTGAAGAATCTAAACGTTTTTAGATTTGATTATTACTATTAAATGGCAATACCATTGTCGAGACATTCAATTGTTATTTGGTTGTGTGAGCTGGGTGACCAGATGTCCAGTTTTCCTCTCGATAATCCAGATCTTCATCTATTTGATAAGTGTCCAGTTGAGTCAAGCGCCTGGATTATTGAACGTCGAGATACGATAAATATTAAAAATTTGTTTTAGGATAACGTTTCATGATAGTAGTAATATGCTATATAAATGAACCAGGTCTTTCAAGAAAAAAGATCTTTCATTTTTTGTATTAAAATTTGTGAGTTTTTCAAATCTCTATTATATTAGAACATCGATGGGATCTGTTGTTATGTTTGTTTGTTATGTAAACATTTTCAATAAACTGTGACACTATTAGTTTTACACAATCGCGCAAATTAAGTGAAAAAGGTTTTAAGGGGCTATTAGCTGGTATTTCAATATGAATTTTGTAGTATATTTCGATCTTATAAAATAAACACATCTATTTTGAATTCATGAGTCATCCGAATACTTACACTGAAGTGAAAATTATAATCAAAATATCCATTGTAATTTCTGCTACTGGTTATTGATTTATTTTGATTTCTTCTAATTTGAGTTAAAGTTGATTAAAATCAGAAATATATCACTTATATTCTAAAGTGGCGGAGTCGCCAAAAAATATTAAATTCTTTCCAGACGGTGTCTAGGAATTTTCATTTCTTGAAAATTGTCAAGATAAAGCAGCAAACCTTCTGGTCACCCTATGTATGAGTCCTGTGTCTGTCTATGTATGGGCGCACTGTTGGCAACAATTTAAAAAAGTTGACAATTTTAAAGGATTTGGTGTATTGTGAAAATTTACGCCAATCACTGTTGACATGAGAACAAGAAAAAGCTCTTTATTTTTCTCTCTTATATTATATACTTAGACTACTTATCGCAATCTTATCTCAAATAATACTTTCAAATGTAATAGTTTTACAAATTTTGTTTCGAAAAATATTTGTTCTGTTTTTAGGCTCTTATTTAGCGCTGGAGTTCAAATTTAGAGCTATGGATAGACTGGTCGGCCATACCTCTCTCTTTATTTATACATTTTATATACATTTAATTTTAAGAATTTTGTTTTACTTCACAGAATCTGTGATTCAATGACTGCCACCAAACGATTTTCTTGCGTATAATTTATCGATTTTTCCTCTTTTTCTCTAAACTTATCTTAAAATTCATATATAGTATAATCCATTCGATTATATCAATCAATAGTCTCTCAATTGATGGCAGAAAACCGTTTTCTTTATCAATGAAAGCATCGTCTCATAGAACCACTTCAAGACATTTCAAATTCAAAACCTAATTGAAATCATTATATAATTTAAGTGAAAATCAAGGAGTAATTGAATGACTTAAAGGAATTATCTTAAAAATGGTTATCAACATAATCTATCATTTATTGAATGATTTGAATAATTTATCAAGTAAGATTGATAGGTTCATGATTGAAAGCTGAGAAAATTGTATGAGAGGGCAATTCAATATTTTCGGACAAAATTTTAATCAATCAATATATTGAATAGTTTGAAGAGAATTGAGTTCATTATAAAAAGTATTTTATTTTAAATCTCCTTTAAATGAGTTCGTGCTTATTATGTGAAAAGAGATTTCATATATTTATATAAATTTATAGAAATATAAAGAAAAGTAAACTATATTTGAAAACTTTTTAGAGACGCCTCAATAAATTTTCATTTCAAAGTACTTCGGAATTATACAAACATTTTTAAAACTGCATCTATATATGGATTTTGATGAGATTCCCAGAATATATTGATATTTGAAAAAATGTAATCTTATATACATTTATAAGCAATACTCGACTGCTTTCTCTACAGAATTCCATTTATAATAGAAAAGAAATTCCCATTTTTTCAATCGATAGATGAGATTTTGTTTCTATCCTTAAAATTACTATATTTTCAATGTTTTATAGAATATATAAAACTCTAAACACTTTTAAATTATTTAAGAATTTTCTAAAATCAGTAATTTTCTAATGATTATAATCATTTTATTTACTCTATTTGAATTTCATGCTTAATATTAATTCTTCATTTTCACACTAACATGCTAACTCAAAGCCAAATTCTTGAATTTTTCAGATGGAAAATACCTGAACATAAAAGAATTTAATAGTAAATGTAAGCGAATTCTGATGATATCTGAACTTGGTCATTAATTACATAAATTAAATTTAATCAAATATTATTTAATTTAAGCGAATAAATAATTCACCCAAATTCATTCAATATTTTACAAAATTAACTACAGTCGAAACTCCCAGTTGTGTAGTAAAATTTTCACCTAGAATATGAAGAACATTTTTCTTCATATTTAATGGAAAAGAGGGATAACCTGACAACAGGGAGATTTTGGAATTCCCAGCAAGGAGATATTTTTAACGTTAGTTCTATGAGTCTGCCACTAAATACCCTAAATCGTCAGTTCAACCGACATGTCAGATAAGTCAGTCGGTGTGGAAGGTACGGAAGGGTGTCGTTATTAGTGAGTTTTAACAACATGGCTACTTACCATCATTTGAAATTATATAACGACAGTTAAATTAAATTAAATTCAAATTCATTAAAAATTAGTTTTAATCAAAAATTTGAATACCGGTCCTTATGTTTAACTCAATTCTAAAGAATATTTTGATTAAAATTAATGGTTTAATTGATTATTGACACTGTCGTTAAAACTCAGTGACTCTGCTGTGTCGCTAAAAGTCAGTTTTGACCACATGGAAACAGGGATCGAGTGGCCAAAAGTCACTTCGTCAGTTATAAGGACATGTCAGAAAGATTTAGGGTATATATAGTATGAGTAATAAATAGAGAAATACAAAACAGGGTTAGGCTGTGTTTATTATAATTTCTAATTATTAATTGTAAGTGAACAATGCAATAATGGTTTTTCACTACATTTATGAAGTAAGAATGTAGTATATAGTTTCGTGCGTTACCCCACCCCCTAGATATCTTACCTTTTTTCAGATATTACATTTATTAATTGAGAATTTATATAGCTAAATGCTAATGAAAGTCGCGCTCATTTACCAAATCGTCGCCTACGGTCGCAATGAGAGTCGCCCTCATCTACTGTGAAAGTCGCACAAGCGACTTTCGTTTCTAAAGTTTGAGTGCAGTCTTAGTCAATCCATTTACAAATCATTTCAATCTGTTGTAGAGTTAACTTCTTTTTTCGATTAC
>JAQGCS010001984.1:0-11548 GCA_034702105.1 Fuscozetes fuscipes | reverse complement strand
AAACATAGATTCAGTGAAATTGATTGTTAAAATAATTTACTTAAAAATCAATTAATTTAAAAACAGTTTCGTTTCGATGGTCTGAATGTCTCGCAAAGGATTCAATTATTTAAATGTTTTTCTCTGAATATGACAATTAATGTGAGCTATTTTCTGAAATTCAAATCTATTATTTTGTCTCGAACATTCAAATAAATGATTAGTTAATTGAAGCGAACAACATTTAAAATGTTATGGAAAATTTGTCTTTTGTCGGTCCTCTCTTCAATGTCAATTAGAATTAATTGTGAGACGTTTTGTAGCCACCCATATCTTGACAGTGCTCTCACTGTAGACAATGATACCTATTTGTTCCGAAACTACAGTTTCTGGGTATTCGATGCCACAAAGGGTTTGTTGACTCCAAATTCGAGTCGTATTAACAATACGTTCAAAGGTTTCAAATCAAAGGCTTTATTATTATATAAGACTACTATAATTTGACGATTGATTTGACAGTGACCTATAAGCATCAAGGTGTGGAAGGCGAATTGCAAAAAATCGGTGCATTGTTTTGGACACAAATGTTAACAGAGAGGGGAGATGTTGATCCAGCGCGAAGACTTCTTTTTGTTTTCCATGAAGAGGATTACTTCTTTCTCGCTATATCTGAAAGATGTCAATCTAGAAGATGTTTTGTGGCTTTGAACTCAGGTGATGCCAATTCTATTCCATCCAATTTAAATTTTTTCGGCGGAAGAATAACCGATCGATTTCCCAACAAAATTGACGCTACGTTACGAGTAAATCACAGTTTACTTCTATTTCACGACCGGTTTGTCCGTTATATCGAACTAAACTCAGTCCAAGATATGAAGAAAGAGTGGCCTCCGAGTAATTAAAACAATTGAAATGATTTTTCATTGATTTGATTGTTGAAAATCAGGGGAAAAGCCGATTGAAATTCTGTTCGACGGGTCCCTAAAATCTGTGAATAAAATCGATTCGATATTTGAGATGACTCTCACCCCTGACATTGTAATGACCTCTGGTTCCAAATATTGTCGATTCAATAAAAACCAAATTGATATCAAACCAAATATTACGAAGACTTTGAATATAAAGGTAATGCTTTGCAGTCTTTGGAATAGTTTTCAATTAATTTAAAATTTTAGTGCGAATGGAAAGAAACAAAATCTCTGTTTGAATGCGACAAACCTACTGAATCCACCCTCAGTGTAGTCAGTACGGACAGCCCTAAAGAATGGACTTCCAATGAGGCAAACACTAAAGTGACGGATCACTTGACTGACACTGAAATGACTTCAGATTTGGTTTCCCCAAAACCAGACAAAAACAAGAATTTTGTGGTCATCGTAGTTATCGCCTTCTTTTCTCTTATGATTATTCTAATACTCGGTTTGGTTATAGGCATCGCTTATTGCATGGCTGTAGTTCCACAAAAAAGTACATGATTCTTTAATTATATTTTTGTAAATCATGTCTTTAATTTTTCAGAATATGGAATGAATGGTGCATTGACTGGACCTATGGGGAGCCTTTATTCGCAATCATCCAATTCAATGGCATCGATCGTTACCATCGATTCGAATACTGGCGAAAGTATTAGAAACAAATAGATTTCATTCGACGACTCATTTATTTCTATTTTAATGGAACAAAATTAAATTTTTATGATTTTATAAGATTAAAAATAATTTTTAAAAGGTTGTGCTGGTTCCATTATGTTTTTTCTTTAATTACCCTGGCAATTATTTAATATCTAAGCCGTCTTTTTCCTTTAATAAAAACCAAACATTAGTTTATCGACTCATTAAATATAAGTTTAATTTTGTCATTATTTTAATGACTATTTTCTGGTTTTGTCCGCATATTTGTTGATTTGTCTTTTCTGATAACTTTTATGAATTCGCCATTTAATTGATAAGTGAAGTGTTTATTGCTTTTTGATAAATATTTTAGTGATTATGTCTGAAAATTGTCAGTCATTTAAAACCATAGGAATTGTCGGTTTTGGTCGATTGGGTCAGTATTGCCGTCATATTAATCGCAATCATTTTAGTTTAAACTCGGCTCAATTTTAAGGTCAATATATAGTTGAAAATATTGAGTCAAATGGAGTTAAATTCGGCCTCAGATTAGGATTTGTGTGGAATCGCACGAAAACAGCGCTCTTGGAATCAACGGTCAACAACAGTCTTATTTTGGAGAAGTTATCAGATTTTAACAAATTCAGTGTCGATTTGATTGTGGAAGTGTCGCACCCAATCATAATTCATGAATTTGGCGCCCAATTCATCAAACATTCGGATCTAATGGTCAGATTATGACATTCTTTGTTAATAATTATCGTCTAAGAGTTGTCTTGTCTTAAAATGGATGGATATCAGATCGGATCGCCCTCATGTCTGGCCGACAGAGAACTCGAATCTAAACTTATGAAAGCATCGACTGAGTATTCGCACAGCCTATTCATACCGAGCGGTGCCTTATGGGGTAAGAATCACTAGTACTCTGTGGGGTATCAATTACAAGAGATATCTTATACTTAAATCTCATTAAATATGATGGCATCGCATTGAAGGCGGAAACGATATCAGAAAAATGTCTGAAAGAAATGCTCTAAAAGTAATACAAAACAGAATACAACATATAGTCTTTAGAAATTTTTGTAATAACTTTAACTCGAATAACATCTCTTTTCAATCATTAGTCAAAAATATTAATAAAAATGTTATATATTTTTCTCGTTCTCTCATAACATGTGATCGGATCTGAAAACACTGTCGGCGCTCAGGGATTAACAGTTTGGATGCATTTTCATCCGCATAGCCTCAAACTTGATGGACAGCTCAAGACATTAAACGATTCAATACGAGACAAACCAATTATTCTCTATAAAGGTCTGAAAAATAATCTGAAACAAATTTATCTGAAAATATTATTCCTTTTAAATCATTTGAAAAATATTTTTATTCAGTCCTTTAGTTTTGTTCCTCTCTTCAAAACTTGACTCAAATGTTATATTGAATTAAATATTCGTTTTTGAAAAAGCAATTTTTGACGCTTCAAAACGTTTATTATAGAGAAGAGAAGAAACAAAATATAATTAAATATTTGAAGCTTTAAATTATTTTAAAACATTATTTTATTTCTCTTCAACACTAATATTGCGTGAAATTTAATATAAAATATTACTTTATTTCAATGTCAGGACCCGTTCGACAGGTCTGTAGTTTAGCGCCAAATAATGTGAATACAATGGCCGCGGCCGCCATCGCAGCCAATACTCTTGGCTTTGATCATACCGTCGGTTGTCTGGTGTCTGATCCTAAGTAATTTCAATAAACATTTTTCTTCTAACAACCAACTATCATGCACCTCTCTCTCTCTCTCTCTCTCTCTCTCTCTCTCTCTCTCCCTTGGTAATTTGATGATTTGTTTTTATGATGGTATAGTTTGAAAGACTATCACAAAATCGAGATCGAAGTTATAGGACCGGAAAATATCGACAAAAACTGTGGGTTTAAAGTGAATACGACTCGTGTGAGTCCCACATCAGGAAGTGCTGATGTTTCCAGTTATGCGACGTTCGTCTCCTTTTGGGCCTCTATTCTAAGTATGAATTTTTGTTGTCTTCAAAAACAAAACACAATATTTTCTACAATTCTCTACTAATTATCAGAAAAGCAAAACTAAAAATCAGTTCTAAGTTCAGATAAATTTTGAAAAATTTAGTTCAAAATCAGATAAATGGGAAACAAAAACAATATTATCTTAAGAATAATGAGAAGACAATATTTTTATCTTGGCTTTTCTTCTATTTGTTTGTCTTCAGTTTTGAATGTCATTCCGGTATCTCTTCTTGTTCCAATTTTTTGTGCAAATCATAAATTCAGAGAAATATTTTGTTAAACAAATAGTTATAAAATAATAACAAATTATTTGTTTGACTTATTTGTTGAGCAAAAGAGAGACTTCTGTTTAGCGAAAGAATTTGTGTTATAATTGTCTAAAAAGCAAATTTCGGTTTTTATTACTTTTCAAAAGTATTTCTGAACTCGGAATACAAAGTTATTTATTTCTCAAACAGTAATTAATCAAAAGTTTTATTACTTCGAAAAATGTAGTAATGAGTAAAATACATTTCAATTGACTTATAATTATTCATCTCTTTTATGATTGAATAATACATTTCATTGAATAGATTGTGAACACAAAGGAAAAGGATTCCATCTTTGCTAAGAAGAACAAGATTTTCAATTCAAACAATATTTCACTTCTATTACTCTGTTATAAACTAATGAATGAATTGTTGGGATAATTTGTTTGAGTCATTGTGTGGGAGAATATAAAACACTAATAAACAATAAAAATAAATCAAATTTTCGCCAAAACAATAAATTGTCTTCAGTTTTATTATACAATAATTCTAATCAGTATTTATAAGTTTATTGAAAATAGTCTTTACTTTTATGAAGTCCTTAGTCTTATAATACATTTACCCTTAAATTAAATTATAAAAAAATGTTGAGCTTTAAGGATAGTATCTATTTATCTCTCATTCAATGAAAAATGTATGCACTCTCTGATGAATTCCAAACTCATTAAGGAGTAGGAGATGGATGAGTCTACAATCAGCACAATAACTGGTTAGTCAACGAGTTTTCATCTTATTTTGCAACAAAACACTCGTCTCTTACTTTGGTTTACAAAACGATAAAAAATAACAAAAAAGAAAATTTCAAAAAATTTGCCGAAAAATTGAAAACTATTTTCATTGGATTTATTGAACCTTCAAGCTAAAATAGAAAACAAAAACAAACAAACAACATTCTTGTTAATTTGGATTTATCTTCTTGTTGTATTTATTGCCGCTCGATTATTGAGCAATTATTTGGGCTCAAGGCTTATAGTTTTATTAGTCTATTATTCCGACCACCAATAATTAACCGAACGGATGTTACCAAGGGCAGTTCAAAACACACCAAATAGAGTCATAAATAAACTTTATCCGTAAGAAACTGAGATTTTGCAAAAATAACAAAAGAGCAACATGTTAATCTAATTTGAGAAGATAAAACGTGTTAATGAATTAATGAGAACTATCAATGTTAGATCACAAGTCGTGGTGATTGTTACCAATTATCCTCATTTGAATCTATTTTTAATTGCGATATAAATGTAATTATAATCAAAATGTTTCTTAGGGTCTAATCAGACGAATCATAACATTATTTCAGAGCTATTATCGCTGAGAAAATCTTATGGACAGCAGAAAAATGACTCAATTATTCGATAGACTAATTACTAGAACTTTCACAATAATTTACAGGAAGACATTGAATTATAAGCTGTGCCGTGATCTCGAAATTCTGAGTCAATTCATTTCTTTTGGAGGCAATAGCCATGAAATTTATTCTGTGAAACATTTCACATCTCATGTCATTTACTTTATTAACAGCTCTATTCCACTATTCTTACGAATACTTATTCTATGCCGAGTCTAAACGTCGGTGACATAGACCTGGTCTTCAATCAAGCAATTAGTTTCTCTCAGAATACATGTTGTTATCATTTGAATAATTAGTCAAAAGGCAGGGAATGAGAGAAAAAATATCTATAATTCATGGCTTTGAGAGAAAAATATCGCAAATTTGTTTCCACCGAATAGTTTATTGACAGCAAGAAATTAACTCAAACGTAAAGATGTTATTTACAGTGCAATAGACAAGGTGTCGGCCCTTCCCTTTAGGACCTTCCCATTCATCCCTGGATATTAACCCCAAAGTATTGATGATTAATATAATTGAAAGCTCTGTTGAGTTGACACTTAAATCCTGGATCAGTGCATCAAATATTGAATTTAATAATTAAAATTTCTGGTCAACCAGTCTTTGATAAACCGATTTCTTAATAAAATTGCTATCAATTTGTAAAACTTTTTGCTCATTTCGTTTCAAATTATAATATTTGGGATTTAAATATTCAAATCAACTATTGATGTATTGAAACGGATTTATCTTATTTTCCTCCAATTAATCAAAACCGAAAACTAACCGATCAAATAACTCATAGAAAAGGTATCATGGCCAATAATAAAAATAAACTAATTAGTGTCAGAATTAGAAGTAAATTAAAGTATGAAAATTGAATGTCAGCACAAAAATATGATTAATCGGAATGAGGTTTTGCAATAAGTGAACCCTTTTCTCGATATGACATTTCCATATGTATTGAGGAAATTGTGGTCCAATTCTATGTTTCTGGGCTTCTCATAATGAGGGGCTGTGCTCTCGAATTAAAGGCTTTTCAATTGGGATAGGTCCGTTTTTCAATGATATCTGTGTTAAGCTTATCAATGGTTGCAATGAAACCAACAGATTATAAGTAATTGAAATTATTTTCATATTACAAATGTTTGAAAAATTATAATTAGGAAAAGATTTGTTTCTGTTCGGTGCGAATTATAGCTCATAATTATATATTTTGAGTACAAAATCCAATGTTTTCCTATGATATATGTGTTGTATATAAAACTCAATATAAATATTAATCAAATGTCGAACTGAGGACTGAATCCATTAATTATAATAAATAAATATTAGGAGAAAATTAATTCTCGGCTCAGAAGGGGTTTGCAGTGAACCGAACGCTCGAACGCAAAATGAAATCTTAATCAAAATTATCGACTTTTAAGTTACAAATAAATCAGTGATTTTCTTATAATTAACTATTTATCTAACAATTGAATCAATTTAACAAAGAATACGAGTAAAAGAAATTCCAAAAATAGATTCAGATTATATGTTACACTCTATGAGAGGGATTATGCATTTAAAATTCAACCAGGGGTGGTCAATGATCATCATTTTAAAGCTCAATTTGGTCACACAAATCGACAGCACTCCTGTTGATTGTGCACATCACTTATTTGTATGGTTTGCACTTGTTCACATTTCTCATCGGGTTATCCGATTGAATAAAAGTCAGTGAATTGATATCACATTTCAAACCGCATTCAATACTTAATGGAAATTATTTTCTGAATTTATTAGTAGTTTTGGATTGAATTTAGTCAGGAATTTGAAATTTTCATTCTATGAATAGGTTTTATGGGTTTATTGACAGCCATTTCATATGAATTTCAAATAACTCAAACGCTTAACCCCTTAATTGTGTGCAAGATTATCATTCTGTGTTCAGTAGAGTGTAATTGAATTGAAATTCTCACTTCTAATCGACTCATCAGTAAATGAAATATTTTACAAAAGTTTTCCACAAAAGAAGAATAATAACAATAATAATCAATAAATTGAATTAATGGCTCAAATTATTTCTTTTGTGAAGGGAGTGAACTCTTGGGCTCTTTCTTCTAGACTTTTAAAAAAACGGTTAATTGTTTTTAAGCTTTGCGTCATTTGATTAATTGTGAAAATTGTGTTTTAATTGATAATTAATTTTTATTGAATTCAATGTAAATTTGATTCCTTCGGACAAAATTGCAATAAAAGACTTGTCTTTTGAAAATTCATTTATTATTGCGATTCGAAATATTCTCTGATATTTCAAAGATAATAATAAAGAGCACTGAATAACAATCTTTCAATAAAAACACGAGCAAAATGCTCTTGTATCTCTAAAAGTATAATAAATAAGATTTGAATCAATCATTTGTAAAGGAATGTATTTTATTCTTTGAGAAACAAAATTTTAATTTAATTAGTTTTTAGATAAGAAGCGAAGAATTTTTTGTTTGGCATTAAAGCACTAAAGATTACACATATTTGCGCCAAAAATGCCATTAAATTAAACTTAAATTATCTAAAAATTTGCTGTAATTTTCTTATTAAAGAAAATTTAATTTTAAAATATCACAACATATTTATTGGTAATTAACGAAAACCAGAAGAGATTATTATTACTTAAGAGAAAAATAAGAAATTTTTTGTTAAACGTTTATTAAGTAGTTTTTTCTCTCATGTATTGGCAGTATTTAAGTCATCCATTGTTTGCTGAATGGCTTTTAATGGATTTCTTTTTTATTCTAAATGTTTTTCAATTAAAGGTGTGTTCCCTGTATTTGTATCATTTGGCCCTTCACTTAATGGTGAATAAAGTCAAACATATTTCTTATCCAAGTTTATACTGCATTTCATTCATTAATATAATGCAGAGGTACTATATTATTATTTAGTCGATAGCATATAAAATAGAGGTTTTAACACAATTTACTAATTGCTGACATCACCAGGTTGACCAGTGGCGTATAGGTCAGCTCATTTTCACTAATCTGCATGATAATTTTGATTGGTAATCAAAGGAGACCGTGAAAATATCGCTCATTTTCCAAGAAATTATACAAAAAAATAAATATGTGGAGGTCAATATCATAATTTATAAACCGGGTCTTTGACTCGGTGTACCTCTTGGCTGCTCCCACCTATTGATTCATGAGAGTCTCCGCCGAACGGAATTAGGTTTTTGTTTATTATTTTATTTTCTTATTGTTATTTAGTTAGAAAACTGTTTCGGATTATAAATATTGTATATTTAGCGGAGAAAAAGCTTTTTCTCTGCAAACAATAAAATGCGAGCACAAGTCGAGCACAACCCTCCCATTGATGCTACCGATCAATTATGAAGTCATTTCTTATTCTTTATTTTTCAATTATACCCGGAGTCACTCCAATTGTAAACTCTCGCGATATGCAAAAAATTGGCTCAAAATATGAATATATTGTTTGCATTATAACTGAAAATTTGAATTGTATTCAAAAAATTCATTGTTTTCCAATTTATTAGGAGCATATACGCGAAGGAAATTTTTGATTTGTGCCAAGATTGAGATGAAAATATAAGCCATAGTTTATTCATTTTGAAATAATGATCAATCATTTTATTGAAAAAACTATTTTAATCGACTATTTGCTGATAATTACTCTGTTTTCCAAAGGTATTCATGAAATACACAATGAATTAACGATTAATCAAAACTATTCTGAATTAAAATAACATTTATTTAATTGAATGTTATTTTCTTCGTTTAAAATTGGATGCAAAAAAAAGAAGTCAGTGCCAACGAGAGAGCACAGGTAGGCATATGCCTGAGTTACGACTTTGAGCTGACTAAGCACTACACTAATTGTTTTGGTGGAAATTACACGAAATATAATCGAAAATATTGCTGTTCTGACACAAAACACGGCCCTAATTGGCGTCAATTCGAGTATTGCTGTAATATCGATGAATTTGCAGATCAGGAAAGGTATTGATTGCTAACTCTTTTTTAAAAAAATCACTAATTAGAACAAAGGAATAGCCACCGGGTCCTTTGAAGTCTCAGTTAATTAGAATAATAGCATATATTTTGTATAGAAAATGATTTTTTTTGAAAATTCAATTCTATTTTAGAAACAATTAATCTTAAAAAAGAGGTGTTTTGTGAAAGTCTTATAAAATTAATAGTAGCTTTGCATAGATTTTCACCGCATTTTCCGGGTACTCACAGGGGAGTCCACATCGGGTGGCAAACCCTTAAAAGTATGACTGCCTCTTAAAGTTGACACTAATTTTTTACAATTTGAATATCAATTTTAGTTACGGCTATAAATTTTAATCTATTTATAATAATCCGTTGCGGATATGAAGCCACTTGAAAATTAATCTTAATAACTTTTCATTTTTTCTACCCAAACATGGTAGTTTCAAATTGTTTATCATCCTGGCACTGGTCGTCATTTCAGGAGTGATGTTTGTATTGCAGGCCTTAATAAATGTCAACATAATTAAGATGACATTTGGCACAAATCACACAAATTTGGAAAAAAGTGAACAAATAGTGACTAAAACACTAACCGATAAACAAAATGATAACAAATCTGAGGTTAAGATTGAGACTAATGAGCAAAATAAGGATAAAAACACTAATAACCGTAAAAACAGTGGTAATCGAAAAATTGATCCAAAGCCAGTAGAAAACAAAGAAAAGCTCAAACAAATCTGAAGTATATATTCATAAAGAACAAGATTAAAGCGAATTTGGAAGTGCTCTTACAACTTACAACTCAGACATTTGATAAACAAAATTAATTAATTTGAAGCAAAAATTGTTAATATTTTTTTGGCGAAACTATTTTTCTACTCATAAATGATTTCATATTAAAGACAAATAAAATAAATATAACATTAATTTGATATTCAGTTCATTTCACTTCATATTATCTTTACTTAAGTTCCGATAAATAATTTATTCCTTCACTTAGTCTTGAATTTTAATTTGAAATTTTCTTACTCTGACTTCTATTTATGTAATTCATCTGAAACTATGATCTCATTTCATAAATAACTTTATATCGGATATAATTATAGATTTATAAACCAGTGGTGAACAGAATTGTATTATAAAAAAGTGATCATGGTAAAAAGGGTGAAACTCGACCGAGTTTCTATGGGAAGGTCACACAACCGATATGAGATTGATATTCAAATGAGACTCTTATCTAAATGCCTGATGAGATAGTGTTTTACGATCCCTCCTTTTGGCCATCACTGCAAAGTACTAAATATCAAAATATAAAAAATTTCCATTTTATATGAGAACTATAACTAAAATCTATTTCCTTTTGGATTAAGATTTAATTTGTGTTACTATTCATAGAAAGTAATATAAAAGTATTTCTCAGTTTTTTAATGTGTTATTCAACTAAAACACAAACAGAATATTAAAGACTTGAAAACAAATAAAAAATAGGAAAAAGCTTTAATTTATTAGAACTAATCACGAATAGCAAGAGATAATAAGTTTGAATAAGAAATTCCAGTCATTTAAATATATGAAGGCTATTATACCGGTCCGCGTAATGGAGTGCACCGGTATTCTCATCTTAAATGCTCTGCCAATGTATTGACTGTTGCTGTGAACCGAATTAAGTCATTCATTACTCATATAATGGATTATCGAAGAAATATATATAAGTTCTTGAGGTTATATTTAATGTGTTTAATAAATATCAAGTTCCTTTACATAACGAGCTGTCCTTTCCATACAACGAGAATAGTTTTCCAGAATAAAAAACATATCCATTTATTTCTCTCCGATCAGATATAATAGAAAATAATTCTAATAAATGAATAAATAATTGTGAAAAAGTAAAATTGCTATTTATTATTTAAATCACATTCTATTGAATAATAGGTTTCCTATTGGGAAACAAATGCCAAATAATTGAGTGTAAAAAGTGTTACAAAAGTTTAATTATCAAAAATGAACAAAAAGAACCAGGGGGAGGGTAAGGGTGGATTTGCAGAAATCTTCCTGAATCCTTTGGAAAATCCCCCCTAAGAAAAATCATAGGCCCCGCCGACTCCGAAAAATTGTGAACAAAAACACTGATAAACTATAGTTACTAGTTACTAGATATTGCCAAATTTTCCTAAAATCCGTCATTTTGATTAAATTAGTTTATTTGACTGGATTTATACTGAATTTGAGACTATTACAATCGGTTTGGATTTAGGCGAAAAACGGTCGGATATTGTCATTTTA
>JAQGCS010001983.1:0-11549 GCA_034702105.1 Fuscozetes fuscipes | reverse complement strand
TACATATCCCAAGTATATGTGCGAACGCAAATAAGTGAAGTCGACTTTGCTTAAGTTCATAAGTGCGAACGCAGCTTTAAATGCTTATTGGGAGGGATGCCCAAAGTGGAGGGGTCGATATCTTACCCACACTAGCTTAAAAAATATCATTCAAATCCGATGAGTTTTGACCTACCCTAAATTTTGCCAAGAGTTTAACATTATAGGTATATCCCCCTGGAAACTATCCTCTAAAGTCGATTTGCTTGTACATCCCTGTCTATTTGAAATAAGATAAGAATAAATTTAGCAAAGCAATTATTTTTTCAATGATTGCCCTTTATATTAGAACTAAACTAAACCAGAATTCTTATTTTAACAAGAAACATTTTTGAGAAAATGCTATGTTATTTTCATTATTATTCCAAGTGGCAATCTCGAATCGATTCTTAATTAAACTGCTGGCTCAAATATATTTGTATACTTTCATATAAAAATGCATAGTTTACCACCAGATGAATTTGCAAATTGCAATATTAAGACTAAAACAATCAAATTGATCGGTAATTCATTTTTAGTATAAAAACTTGTAGTTTATTCGTGAAAATTAAATACAATAAACAATTTAAATGAGATGTTTATATCCAACAATTTTTAAACAAATATCAATGAATATAAGTTATGAATATATTTTTGATTTATAGAAAAGTTTCAAAACTTATTATTAATTCTCTTTAAGGGAGTAATGAAGTGAAACAAATACATAAAAACTTAATAAAAGAGGTTATAAATAAAAATGATTTCACTTAAAATGTTTACCATTTGAAGAGTCTTCGCCAAAAAGGGATTCTATTCATCGATGGAGTAGAAACTGGAAAGCTTTCAAGTGGAACATCACTTTTGGAATTCAGATTATAAGAGGAAAGGGTACGTCTGAGCGACAAATTCCTGAACGATAACCGTTGAAAAACGCTGTCTGTCCGCTGTCGCACAGGACTGCCATCAACAGCAATATTCTTCGTGTAGATGGAAAAAGCCGTATACCTCTTGCCTCGAGGCAGATGGTAAGAGTCGAATTTCCTTTCGAATATTGGAGGAGTCGGCTTCAAATGATGGTTCTTTTTAATTCCTTCCATCAATTTTTGGTGAAGAGTTGGCTCAGAGGTTTGCAGCGGAGCCAATACTCGCTCTGAGGCAGGTTTGAGTGGTGGTCGGGACCTAATAAATTCTAATATCATAGTTCGGGCGTCTTTTTCCACGTGTTTGGGAAACGAGACTTTTTTCAAAGAGTATCGCTTAGAGTTGATGTCATCCAAAAGTATCTCAAACGGCGTTAATTCGTATTCTCGTTGTTTACTATTAGTGAACTCCTTTTTGTCGACAGTCTTCAAAGAGACGCCATTTCTTAATTGTCTCATGACTTTCATCCATAAATGAGCCCAGAGCTCCACATGAAGTTCATCGACTTCTTCATTGGTAACGTTTTTTATCTTTTTTAACTCTTTAGTGCCTTTAGTAATATGATTGAGAAATGTTGTCATTTCGATGGCCTCTGCGACCAAAGCCCGACACACAGCTCGATAGTGGTCTCCGATGTCTAAACTGTCCAAAACTCTTGTGGCGCACTTCTCTTCGACAGACTTCAAAATTAAGCGGAGGTCTGAATTATCACTTTCTTCGATGCCTTCGTCAATATTCTCAGTTTTAGACATAATTATAAATATTTGTTCCAAATCTGACGGAATGATCATCTCTTCGTCGTCAGCATTTCCATAATCTAATGCTTTATAAATATCTGTGGCAATAAATGCCATGATTTCACTCAAATCTATATCTGTCGAGACAATAGAGGACCACGACTTTTGATGAATGGTTCCATTGCTTCGAATATATAAGTGATTTTGTCCACAAAATTCATAGTTTTGGTCGTTTTGGTTTAGGTATTCGTTCAAAGAGACAATAGACTGGTATATGAGAGCCCACGAATGTTCCTCTTTTATACCACAACGAAACGCCTGAGATATCGAATCCAATGAAAGACAATCGTCTGAATCCAAAGAACAGATTTCTGTCATTTTCTAAATATATCGAAGAAAGCAATTGAGTTATAGTTGAGTTCACTTCAATGCAAACGAAGAGTCAATCGATTAGTTTTGCATTAAATGTGTTATAAAACTAACAAAACTCATAAATATAAATACTTTCACATTTGAATATTGAAGTCATAAGCTTTGATAGAAAAATAATCCGGATTAGACTATGTTTTCCCTTTGAACTTTGACAACAACAATTTTAAACTTAATATAACTGGTTCGAGTGAGGATTAAAATTGCAATCTCTACAATTATTGTTTACTGTCAATTTGGGAATAATTTTTGAGTTAAATTAACCAAGATAGTATTTTTCAAATTAATTTGCAAGCGCATCTTACAGCAGTTAATTTCAAACAGTTGAATATTTGAAACTTACTTATTAGTAGTCAAAGAGTGGGATTTAACAGTTGGCGAATGATAAGAGCTACCAGTGTTAATTTTTTTATCATTTTGACATTTCAATAAAAAATTTATTAACGATTTCGGTTGTAATCAACGTTTTGAAAAATTCCTTCGTTGAGCACTTTGTTCACACTTTTATTGGTGATTTAGTAGGGAAACATGAAAATGAACTTACTCAATTATCGGATTATTTTAACCAGAGTTGAGCCAATCATAAAGCGATTTCTCAGATTAGCGAAAAGCGAAAGTAATTAATCGGGCGTTAAATTTGGTTAAAAACAATATAATATATATTAAAACGAGTGAATTACTGCTCAAAATAATGTTTATGTAATTGTGTTTAACTTCTAATTATAAAACTTTGTGAGTCATTAAACAAATCGATAAATACATAAATACTATGAAATACAATGAAATTTCGAGTCATTCTTCATTTTTCCCATAAAATAAGTTTATAGTTAATGAGTGAAGAAAAGCGTTGGAAAACAATATTAGATTTCAACAAAAATTCCGATTACTTATCAAAATTCTGTTCAATTGTTTGCATATTTTCTAATAATATTATTCTATCGATGATTCACTGAATTTCATTTATATTACGATAAAACAGTAGTGCACTCAACAAATTCAATGTTAACACCAGAGACCAGATTATTATTTTGACAATTATTTGCCACAACATAACACAACCAAATATTGTCTCTCAACATATTTTCCAATTTTTTTGATCACTTTATTTGAATGCAACGAATTTAGGCAAACAATTAGATAATTGTTTTAATCGATTAAATATTTTGATTATTCAAATGACGCGATAGAAGTCAATCGACACTAAAATTGATTCAATGTTTGATCAAAAGTTTTAGATAAATAGTCGTACCTTTCATTTGATGGCTTCTAGTATTTGAGTGAAATGTTGAGGAATTAGAACTACTCTTACAATATATTTAAAAATGTAATAAAAAGAGCAAACTTTTATTGCATACAATTTTTTGTTTATTTCTCACAAAAGTCTGTCATCTTTTGTAAGACAAAAGTTTTGCCTAAAAACAGAACTGATTTACAGGTAATTAAGACACAGAAACACAGTTTGAGCACAACTGTAGCCAACCGTTAATTTCATTCATATCCTGTAAATCAGTGAAAGTCTAAGTTAAGACACTTTTTAGACAACAATTAGCAAAACAATTGTTACTATTTCTGTTGCCGTAGTTCTGGTCGTAAGCAATAAAACTCTAATTATCGCAAAATATAATAAAAACATTTTATGAATAACTCATTAGAATTTGTCGGCTCTTCTCTTGAATTACTTTATCGGAGTAACAGTTAATCAAATTATTTAATTGATAAGAATTAAATCCAAAATAATTGAATGAAATATTATTTTTATTTGTATTTTATGACAATTGGATTAACTAAACTCAAGAGATCAGCAAAAATTAGTTGTTTATGCAATTTAAATGGCCTTCAATTGCTTCTCAGGACAAATTTTATTTGTATAACATTGAATACCTGTCCCTCTCATTTATCTTTTAGATTTATTGCGATTAGAATAATCAAAAATGAATTATTCGCATAGATTACCACGTTAATATCAGTTGTTTCCCAGATTGACCCGAACAAATATTAAACAAAGAATAAATGAGTTCATGTCATTGAAATAGAGTCGAATCCAGTAATTCGTCATTTGTTTAAAAGTTTCTAAATTTAATACATTTTTATACATATTATAATATAATTAGTTTTTTCGGTTCGCTTACGACTCAATGCAATAACGAGTCTGAAAATCGACTTCTTTCTCATTTTTTGTGGTATTTTCCACTTTATTACCGGATTATGTCATAAATTGTATGAAACATTCGTTTCCTATGTTTTTGAGTCAAAAGCTTTTGTTTCAAACATTGAATCCTTGAAAAGTCCAAAATAAATAATAATAATAAGTTATAAGCATTTGGTTCAGACTTATATTCAAAAAGATTTTATTTATATTTCAATTCAATTATATAATGTTTTATTTACAAATGAACTCATTATTCAATTTTAGTGAATATAAATACACAAAATGTCATAATTAAAAAAATGCCAAATATTTAGTTGGCTTTTCTTTTCTGGTCCTTATGTGAGACTTTAGAAATCATATAAGGGATGACTGCAATGAAAACGTAGGGCAGAATTGCGCTCAAAACAAATGCCATCGCATAACACAGATTGACGTTAGACTTAGGCATCGGCACGAATTCTGTGGCCTTTGCGAATCCCACGGACAACACTGCGATCATCATTTTGGTGGCGGTAGTGAATCGTTCTTTGGTTGCAATTTTGTGGAGATTGGAGTGGAGGGCGACACCCATTCCCAGGAAAAAGCCCGTATATCTCATCATTGAGAAGAATGGAGTGGTGTCTAAGTGAACATTTTCTGGTTTGGCGCACCACTTGAGCGCTCTCTCCACAGACCACATAGGGTTGAAGCCCATTGTTCTTAGGATAGCATAAGTGGACAGGGCAGACATGAACAGTCCCACTGTTCCTAAAATGTATTGCTTTCGGCTGAAGCTATCGGTGTCTAAATTACTGACTAGCATTGCAACGGCCACACCGATAACCATTCCAAGAGCGCACTGATGAGGAAAATGGGCGGCCAAATAGATCCGGGAAAGACTGACGCAACACAAGACAATAGTATAAGTGGCCCAACAAATGCGGTTAACAATCGATCTTTTGGTTAGAGTTCCGTTTTGACGGAGTAGAGCCTCGACTATTATATACCAAACTGCTGCCGTCACCATTGCATGACCAGATGGTGAGCCAGGACCAGTCTCGCAAGTCATGAAGTACTGCTGAATGGCTGGCATTCTTGCTTCGCCCGTTTTGTTATAGACATCGGTCTCATGTATCCACCAATAGGGCCGTTCGCCTCTCATTATCCATTTAAGAACTTGATTGGACCACTCGGCCATTACTGAGACCCACATAAGTTTTCGCCCAGTATACCGGTCCAATGAAAAGATAAGAGGGGCGTAGAACAGAAATGCATAACGAGGGTCGAACACATTGGACAGCAAAAACATTATACTCTTTTGCTGATGAAAACTGCATAATAGAGATATTTATTAGTATTGATTGAATAGTTGGACAGCAATTCAATGATAACATACCTGCTCTGTATGAGAGAAATGGCAGAAATGCTGTTCTCGTGGACCAAATCCATTATGGCTTAAATTATAACTTTTGTTAAGAATTCAAACGAAAATTGAAATATTTCTCAAAGTTTGAGAATTTTGTTTAACTCTTCTCAGTTTGTGTTCAGAATTGTATGATTGAGTTTGAGACGAGTGAAGGGTTTATATATATGCTGGGACTCTCCTACTGATGCTGTTTATCACCATCTAATCACATGTAAGTGACGTAACTTTAGATCAGATAAACTATTCAAAGGTCTGCCGAGATTTGTGTTATGATTTGCTATAATTTGTTTTGAAGCGACTCTTGAAAGCGATCACGACTTTGTCGAATGATCTCAAGGGGAATATAAGGTTATAAACGGATTCCCCAAATAATATCATTGGATAACCAGTGATAACAGCAATTGGTTTACGTAATTCTCAAGGACTGAGTAAACTAAATGAGTCATTAAACGCCTTTCACTGCAGTACAGGAATTCAGTGATAATAACAATAATATCGAGAGTTATCTCGACTTTTCAGATACGTTCCGCAAAAATGTCGAACGTCTGGAGAAGTATATCTCATTTGTCATTAATTTTCATAATCGATAAAATTGTTTATGACCTGATATTCGGCACCAATGAGTCGCAAATGAGTTCCAAATTCCTTCAATTTCTGTTAAATGTATTTTTGATATATTTTGACAAATCTTTCTAAGAACTCAACAGAAGATTCTTTATTTTTAGATTCAGAGCTAAGGTTTTGAACCCTTCATAACTTGTTTGGTACCCGCATCACACCCAGAGTTAGTCGGTGTTCACGTGAACATACAATGTAATTATTTTTGCATGTGAACATTACATGATTCTTTCAATAACTCTATGACTTTAATATAAGTCAATTATATTAAATTATATGTTTTTATTTTTTGAACTCAAATACTCCTTTCTATGGTTGCTTTCAAACCTGAATCAAATCAAACCTTTTTTTGCACTAATTGTGAATTGACATAATACAGAGCCTAATAGCAAGGACTAACTGATAATTTATAACTAATGTTAATGATAAGAATAATTACTTTTAATCAAAATAAAATTCATTGCGATATCATTTGATTAATGAACGGCTTATTTCAAAAATGAAAGTTTGTTTTCTATTCAAATATCAATTAACTTAGTATCCAATCAATTAGGAAATCCTTTCGTGAAAACTTGAAGTGTTCTGTATATAACCGGTGCTATCCTGACATTGAATCTGTTGTCAGACATATAGGAATTGACATCACTTCCATCGCTTACTATTTTTGGCACAAAATCTAGAGTTAAATAGTCTAGAGTATTCGAGTGAATAGAAACTGGATTTTGTTTAACAAAATTGTTTTCCTTTTTGATAATTTGATTGAGATTTTGGTAGTAATTAACAGCTGTTGTCAATATCTATACCTGATTTGAACTGTGTTTTTGAACACAATTATAAGTTTTATCACAACTTGTTTTCCTTTTGTTTTTCATTTCTTAAAAACTATAAAATGAAAATATTTTTCATTCAGAAAATCAGGAATTACTCCTACATTAAAGTAGGTATAACCAAGCAACCAACCAATTTCATGCGATATTTCGCTAAAACCTCTAATGGTATAAGCAGGGATGTGCAAGAGGGGGTATGGGGTTTACCCATAGAATTTCGAAAAATTTAACATTACGGGTATACCTGCCCTCGTATTTTTACCTTGGTTCGCCGTCTGAGTTTTTTGCCAAGCATCAGCGAGGTTTTGAGGTTTTTAAATATTTTGAGGTTTTTTGGGAATTTTAAGAGTTTTTTGCGGAGCGACTTTTGGCTTACCACCCCCTAGACTCCCTAAAGCCGCCGAGCTTGCACTTGGGCATAAGGTAGTATAAAATGGTCGGAAATTTGACCTGAAATGGCCATTTCTCGCTAAATAGATGCCAATTAACGCTAAATCCGATTTAAATGCAGTTACTTAGTCTTAATTTAGTTGGAATTGTCCTTAATTCGGGTGAATATTTGTTTTAAGCCATTTTCCTCTAAAGGTCGTAAATACACTACGCGAAGCCAATTTTGCAGGGTAAGGGGTATTTACAAAATATTTCGATTCAGTAGGAATTTAGGCTATACCCCTTTGGTTATCCCTGTATTAAAGTGTGAAATGACAGATATGGAAATGTCTCGTCGAATGTACAGGAATAGAGTCAAAGTACTCGATCCTCGATAATGTTTCACGTAGTTTATCAATAAATTAAAATAACAAACATTTTATTTGAATACAACTTTTTAGACTATTCTTTCAAAATATTTGAAAACTTTATGCTTTAACTCAAGTCAAAGAAAGATACTGGTTGATTTGAAATCACTCAAAATGCGGCATTTTATTTTGATAAAAGCATACACTAACTATGGAGGTCTGCGAGCGGGAACTGCGGGAACAGCTAAAGACCTTAACCCCATTCTCAGCGTCATATGAGGTTTCATAATCTATAGCTTTTATCCGCTGACCATGGCTAAGTCTTTAACCATTATCATTATCATTCGTCTTTAAAAAAAGAAGAAGTTGGCTTTCAATTGCAAAATAAATAACCTGAGTAATCATATTAGTGAAAACTTAATATTCATTGTTCAATGTTCAAGTTTATTTGATCACTCTCAAACTCTGACTTTATTTTACTAGAATACTAGAATATTGGAACGTATAATATCTTTGAACAAATGAATATTATCTACACTGTATATTCTACAGTATGTTGATTTTTATCGTTAAACTTTTAAAATCATTTTACTAAAGAGCAATCTTGTTCATACAAAACATGACTTCTTCTTCAATTTAAATATAAGTGTAAAAAAGTTGATCATGGTCACAAGCAGATAAATCTATAGATTATTTAATTATCAGACTGAGACTGTACGTTTGAGTCTTCAACTGTTCCCGTAGTTCCTCTTCGCGACCTCCATAGTAATCACATAAAGTCTAATATCTTGATGAAACTGATTTCCTTTAAATAAGACATTTAATGTATTTAAAAGATTACTTTCGAGATTTACATCAAATAAATTCATTTTTTATTAACAAATGTAAATATTAGTTATTAAATGAGCAAATTAAGCTAGTTTGAATCTAAATATTTATCTAAAATAATGGAAAATTTTTAAAAGACGACTGATATAAGAGAAGTGTTAACCTATCCCTACCGGGTATTAAAGTTCGAAAATGATTTGATTCAGTTTAAACTTCAAGTGTTATCATTGTTTCAATTAGCCCTAATCAAAGTCGATTTCTTTATCAGAAGTAGGGTTGGTAAATTCATTAAATTTGTTTTAGAGTTGACTATTTAATTGAAAATTCAATAAATTAATTTTTTGGCCTAGTAACAATTTTAATTAAAATAAAGATAAAATGACTGCAATGGAATTTAAATACCACTTCAATCAATTGTAATGCAATAAGAAGTGTCAATATTTTGATCTATTCAATTTTCAATAAATTTATTGAATATTTAACGTCTAATTTATTTAATATTGACAATCTTAACCAGAAGTGTCCACAATTAACTTGGTCATAAAACTCATTTTTCAGTGCTTTGTTTGTTTACAATTAAAGTCCATACTATTATATACATTGTATTGTATATGATATTTTATAAGTAGTGGATAGAATAATAGTTTTTTTTATCGAGGGTAAAAAGTCACTATAAAAGTCACTTAAAACAAGCCAAATATTTAGTGAAATAGTTATTTATATCTTGCTTAATCAATGGCAAAATCGAAATTTTTTCAAACCTTTTTAGTTTCACTTGCGATTCATTATAAATTTATTATTTATTTATCATTTTTACAACCATTTTAGTCAAAATGGCATTCTAAAACGAATTAAATTATATTTCTATCACTAAATACATATAGACATTTTTCGGTAGTGAGAATTCGTCTATCCTGTCATATCCTACTGATGAATTATAAATTGAAATTAATTGTCCTTGTCCCTATTTTAGTGTATAAAAACCTTTATCTGGTCAATAATTTATGACCATTTAACTTTTTCTAAGAAATTTTCTCAAATAATGGTAAATTTAGTCAATTATTTTGAAAAAAGTAAAAGTTGCTAACCCTTCAAATAGTTAAAAATAGTTATTTATAAATTTCGGTAATAAGACCCTCATGGTGTGATTCGAGCATATACCAAGTCTAAGGTTAATGGTACTAACCAGTAAATATAGTTAAATAACTAAAATTCTATGATCTAGTTATAAGTTAAATGGGAATATTACTAATTATAACTTATAACTTATAAGACATAATTGTAATAAATTAAAAGACTTTAAACAATTGAACCAAGTATAAACGTTTTCATTTATTTATATACAAAAATATACCATAAAAGTCAAGAAAGATATTGAGCAAGGTCGTTATTGAGTAAACACAATTTAACTAATTTAACAAAGTGGGAGTAAAATGCAATTCGTATTTTAAAAGTTAAAATAAATTTTTGATCCTATGTCCAGTTTTGAGTGGTTTTCTAAGTCTCTGAGTAGATTGATTAAGCCTTAATGAGCCTTAGTCAACTACATTTACAGAATCAAGAATCTTTAACAAAAGAACATTTAAGAATTTGCCCATGCTAGTTACTACAAAAATATTCAAAATAATAAACTAATTGACAGATATTTGGTTTTTTTTATTTTAATGGTTTGAGTTATTTTCAGTTTTGTTTATTTGAATTGAAAACAACAAATAAATAAGAGATAAAAAGTATTGTTTTTCTATCAAAAGTAGTAAATATTTTCAGCAAAACATAACTCGAAGGGCTTTCGTGATATTTCTTGAATAGCACTCAAACATTAACAACATTTGATGTGATGACAGAGAAGGCAGCTAATAGTCACGTTCACCGCGCAAACAGCCATTCAATGTTTGCAGTATATCAAACTTGTAAAATCAAAAAGCACACTACAGTATATACCATTACTATTGTGTACTATAGTCAGACCTGGATTTAAGAAGCAACCGTCCTAAGAAGTTGTACTTTGTTGTTGTTACCTTTATATTCTTTAAATACAGTCTTTTCCACCGTTTTGTTATGCCACGTGCAAAATTGGTTATGTTTTTGTTGGATTAAGTTAGGCATTTGCAGCGTTTTGTTACGTCCAATGCTGCGCAATGGGACCAAAGCGTGTGAAGTGTGAAAACTTAAACATTGCTGCAGTCCTTGTGTTTACTGTTGGCTCATTGCTTAGCATTGGACGTAACAAAACGCTGCAAATACCTAACTTACTCCAGCAAAAACCTAACATAATTTACACTTCGCATAACTTAACGGTGAATTTCACTGTAATGGACTGGCTTTAAATTGGGTTTACTTAAATTGGGTGGGTTCTTACTGTACAATTGGGGTTACATAAATCACTTTTATGCAAAAGAGCGTCGAAGGGCACCCAAAGTTGCACATTGTCGAGGTCCAGCACTTACAATATATAAATCAGATGTTCTTAAAGGTATATGAGCCAACAGTAATCACAAACATTGCAGTAATGTTTAAGCTCTCATACTTCACACGCTTTGGTCTCATTGCATAGCATTGGACGTAACAAAACGCTGCAAATGTCTAACTACCCCTGCAAAAACGTAACCCATTTTACACTTTGCATAACAAAACGATGGAAAACACTGTACTTTAAAGAAATAAATCAAATTATTCAAAAACCTTCAAAATGAAAATACCTTATAATCCATACCGATTTCTGCGACATTAAAGTTTATGAACTTATATCTTGATTTCTGAAAAGGGGTAAACCTATATCTAGGTCATACATCGGCAGCGATCGCACAAACGATCGCAATATTTCAACATATTATATTCAAAGCAATTTAAGCATGATCAGATTGAATTCAAAATTCAAAA